>JBCJKH010070719.1:1609-13691 GCA_039877255.1 Loriculus beryllinus
TGGGGGGGTTTTTTCCCCCCCCCCCCCCCCCCCCATAAGGGGGAAGATTTCACCTCTTCACCTGTAAGTTTGATGGGTTTGTTACCATCCCAGGACAGATGATACCTTGAGAGCAATGAGCCTGTCAGAGCCTCTGCAGGCATTCCACTGGGTAGCACACTGTATTCAGGGTACACAATAGCAGATTCACCCACCAAATTAAAAAAAGGTTTTAAGTAAGATTTTAAGACAACTTTAAGTCAATTTGAGTTTCTGGAGACTTGCACAAAATAGATCTTAACTGAAAATTTTTTGTATAAAATTTCATGAACATTTTAAGGTTAAAAAATTGCCGGTAACCATATAATATCCTAACTGCGAGAACAAGAGTGAGAATAGTACATGAAGCTAGATAAAAATCAATCATTAATGTGATTAGTTATAGCTTTTACCCAACAGGCATCACTATGGTGGGGATAAGACTGGTTCAGCCGATTGACCAATCCCAGCAGTTACAATGGAGTCTTACCTAATTCCCTCCTGCCCCCACATTACATATTCATACCATCTAATCTGAATTAGTAACTCCCAGTAACTCTTCATTCTTTTATCAAGTGGTCATCTAATTTGCATAAGAATTACATAGTTAAATGCCTAACTATGCATGTTCAGGGAGGTGCCCCCAGACCGGGGCAGGGGCTTCTTGACCTCTGGGTATCATTTTTAGCATTGAAATGGGATTATAATGAGAAAAGTTCACTAAAAGGAGGCTTAATCATGGTTTCTCACTTGTCAAAAACATATTTTGGCAATTGGTTTGGTTTTGTGAGGAAGCAGCAGACTTCAAGGATCGTCTTTCTCTATTAGAGGTTTATTAATCTTATTTTTCTGTCTTACTTTCCTTAATTCTGTTTTTCTCAGTCCTGTTTGCCCTCAGTTTTGTTTCAGTCTGCCTACAAGGCCAAAGCCTCTCCAGCTATCAGTTCTCATTGTAAGTAACTGTTGTTTCTCAGGTCTCCTGATCCTTTAAGAGGCCCTTTTATCTGTTCACGCTCTTTACAAGTCTTCTTTTCGTAACTAAATATCTATGGAATGTTAACTATATATGATTGTAAGTCTAAATATATGATTATGGAGCTTAAGCTAAACGCTTATGGAGCTTGAGCATATGCCTGTGGAGCTGGAGTAGCTCTAGTCATACATATTTTTGGTGTGAAATTCTCTCACTTTACAATCCTTGTTTGTCATCTGCTAGGTGATTTATCAATAGTGGTGTTGTCTTCACATTTCTACATCTGCACGGAGCAAACTAGAGCCCAGCTGGGGTGTCTTCGCTCTGCTGCACTCTCCATTATCTCAGCATATGCCAAGGTCGCAGGGTTGCCTGGGGAACTATTGTAGAGTAGATTCTGTGCACGGCAACCGCATTACATCCCAGAAATAGCAACTGCTTTTTACCCTCAAATATATTTAATACTGTAACATAACTTAGAGGGTTCGGAGTGGGGGTTTCTCTAATTTCCCCCATTATTCCATCTCACAGATGGTGTACCTGAGGCCCAGCTGAGTTACTAAAACAGAGGTAATAAGACTCAAACCTGTATCTATCCATCTGCCGAAGCATGCAGCAATTTATTAGGCTAGAACTGCACCTACCCAAAGTAATTGTGTTCTTTAATCATGTTTTATGATTAAAGCAGCTTCTTGATTTTCCAGTATGTTCTCACAGCTTGTCTTTTACTCATCTGCATAACACATTTTGAATTAGTAGGGATATTTTCAGCAGTGATCCTGCACACAGGCAGCAAGCTCAGAGCAAATGGCTGAGCTCTTTCCAGAGACTACCTAAGATATCTCAAGAGTATGTTCCATTTGCTCTCAGCGAGGAAGCATCCACTGAGCTGCCTGGGACAGATGAGACTAGAAACTTGAAGAGAAGGGCGCTCAGCTGGAATGATCAGCAATATATTATTTCCTAAAGGAAGGAGAAATATTAGTTTCAGTAGTAGAATAAGTTAAAGGAGTTAGAGACATCACCGGTTTTAGCACTCCTTAAAATCTTGTGGTAGGACCAGCAATGCTTCAATGAGTGTGTTACTGCTGTAGTAAATATGTAAAATAGACAGAACTTCAACGACATTACTTCTCAATAACCTGAAATGCCTTTTCCTGTACAATGTACTGTTTAGTCCACTTACTCCTTCTACAATCTGCAAGCAACTTTTTAGGCTCTACTAGAGGGGCAAAATGCCTGGACTTTGGCCAAACAAAACACATGCTGTGAAAGTCTGTTTAACTGCAGAGAATAAAATGACTGCTGCAGAATAAGCTTAACAATGCAATAATGATTTAAGGGCAAAGCCGTGCATTTCATGGGGTTTTTTACAAATAGATCTTTGCCGCTGTGATGTAGACATTTCCATGCTCTTTCAACTCCAGTCTTTCACAGCATTATTCTTACAGCTTTTCTCCATCAATTAACATGTTTTCCATTATATTGCCTTGCTCAGATAATTAATTAAATTCCAATCTATAATGTCCTTCATCAGTTTATTAGAAGTTTTCAGTGGTTTATAGTCTGTGTTGCTGCAAGCATACCAAGATCTTTATTGCCATATCCTCATGCATGCTATGCTCTCTCTCAGCATAACCTTTTCTTCAAGTATTTTGATGGTAACTTTTTAAAATGGAGTTAAGAATTAGAACATTTTTCCTCTCTCACAGCAAGAGGTTGATCAAGGATTCAAGATTCAGAGCTCTCCACAAGATCACTGTTGCTGCTTCAAGAGAAATACTTGTGACTTCAAATGCGACCTGTCAAGCATACAGTCTTCAATATGCTTTGGCATCCACCTTGTGAAAACAGAAGTTAATGAAAGTAAGTATGAAGCACATCAGAACATCATAGAAAGTATACATGCACAGGTACGCCTACCATCACTTTCCTTTCTTCACCTCTGCCATGCCTCTGGGATGCTGGGAACTTCTTTTCATCATGTTCTAGAGCTTTAGACAGGGCAAAAGTGCAGATCACAATATGTTTTGTCTTGAGTGTAACTGTATTTTTAAAGGTGCATGCTAAACCTGTAGCAATTTTACACTCCCAAGTCAGGTGCCTTCACTTTTCCTTTAAACACCTTCTCCAAGTTCCCTTCTTTCAGCTTGGTTTTCCCAGTTAGGTGTTTATTCTGACGTTCCTTGTCTCTCTCCCTTAATCAGCTGCAATCTTCTAAGACTTCCTGAAGACCAATCTTCAGTTTGCTTTGCCTGTTACCTTAATTCTGAGTAGTCAGGAAAAGCTAAAGAGGAGAGTCCATGTTACTTTAAACCCTTAGAGGGGCATGCTGAGTTAAAATAATGTAGAAGGCTGAAATGTCATTCTTAATTCTCCTTGGATACTCAACCTCCTCAGCAATCCCTTAAGAAACTGTGGGATTGGCATGGAATTAAGGCAATGTGGATCAAGAATCAAAATCTTATCAGCAGTTGTTAATTAATATTTAATTAAAATATGTATCTGCTCATTTATTGCAGTTAATCCTTTGAGTTAGTAACAAATCGAGCTGTGTGTTGCAAATCTGAAGAAGCCAAGAAAAGTATTAGGCGTGGCTTAGGATAACTGTTTTTCTCTTAACTGTAAAATGAGACCTAGGTGGACTCTCTCAGCATTGGGGTTTGGGGCATGTATTTTGTGAACTCACAGACAGAACAGTGTATTAATCTGCTGAAAAAAAGTGTAGCACAAGATATGATGTATTTGGTTTTGGCTTCACTTTATCTTAATTCTTCCCTTCAATCCTCATCTTAGATCACCTTTCTTGTCTGTGGATATGTGCTCTGGGCTTTACAAGTCTGTAAAACAAAAAGTACATTATTGAGCACAAACCTGCTCAGCCCCCTTTATCTCCTCTTTTGCATCTCAATGAGATGGGTTTGGCTATTGCTTGTCATATCCTTCAACATACTCAACTCCTTGCATCTTCCTCTTTTCAGGATGACTGTGTCAAGTTTCAGCTTCAAGTTCTGATCTCAGTTATAATCACTGCTCAGCTGGGGTATTTCTGTATATTTTAAGAAAAATACAGCAACCTGTATGTTTTGTTTCATGGTGGTTACCTTTACCAGTAGTTGCTGATCTCTGCAGTGTGCATTACCCACCAGAGGGAGCTGAATCCAAGAACTGTCAGATTGTCTTTGAATCTTAAAACCATTTCAGTTGGGTAAGACCAGTAAAATCATCGAGATCAACCATTAACCTACCACTGCCAAGTTCATCACTAAACCATGTCTTTTAAATACCTCCAGGGATGGTGACTCAACCACTTCCCCTGGCAGCCTCTTCCAACCCTTGACAACCCTTCTGGTGAAGAAATTTTTCCTAATAGCCAAGCTAAACCTCCCCCAGTGCAACTTGAGTTGGCATTTCAATTCCCATGGGACTCCCTGGTGAAAGTCCTCTTGTACTACAAGGGCTTTGGACTTGGGCATCTGTCCTCAAGTTAACTTGAGAGCACATGGGGACTGGGTAGGAAACCAGTGCATCTCCTAGTGGTAAGTTATAACCTCTTTTGGGAATCGTCACTTGAGTGTCAAAGCAAGCACCTTGTGATACGCGTATCATTGTTCTTTGGGTTTTATGTGTGCTGTTCCTCGTAACATGAATAAGGACACCAAAATTGTATAAAAGAAAATTAACTTTGAGAATAAACGAATTATCCCTGAGAAAATTAGGCCAGGTAGAAGCAAGGGTGAATAGGTTATCTGTGTCTCTAAAAGGAAATCTCACAGTTACTGACTACAAACAGGCTGTAGGATTTCTGCAGTGTACTAAAGTCACATTTTATTTATTGAGAAATAAATTGCCTGAAAAATAATAGAAAGTGTTGTTCATGCATTTTACATGTTTTAGTTTTGTTTACTGCAGAAATATGTGTCAAGTGTTTAAAGTGTTTATTTTGACTGAGAATTTTGGAACTTAAAATGTACATGTTTCCAAGCTTCCATATTTTTATTTTTCCTTTAAAATCACAGTATTTTGATATATTCCAGTTTGTCCCAATTCAGTAACAGGGTTGGGGTTCTTTTATGGTAGTCATTTGGTCAAGGTGAGAGGGCTTTTATTCTTGTTCTTGGTTTTCTTTCTGTCTGTATAAATTGTTAAATCTATATTTCATCACCTTTAAATAAAAATCTTCCTTTGATTTACAGGACAGGAGAAGTGCTGGTCCTTCTGGACAAATGAGCTTCCTCTCACATTTCCCTCTGCACTTGGAATAAGCCACCCACACAGAAGTAAGTAAATGTTGAGACATGTTGAGACATAACAGCTGAAAGGAGGTAAAGAACAGCTTCTTATACCGTTTCTAAGTTGTAGCTGACCATATGAACATGAACAGTCTTTAGAAAAAGGTGGAGTTGACTTCTTTGTACTACAAAAGGCAGGAAAGCTCACACAGTTCATTATAGCTGAGCAATCGTATACAAAGCTAGTCCTTACTGCCTCTGAGCTGCTTGCTGCTTGCTACTTGCTCAAGTCAGTTGTAATTTTCAGTGCTGTGGGTATCTTTTGACTTCTGCAAAACCATTAATCTATTGGTCATAAGAATTATGATCCATGAGAGACACTGAAACTTCCCTAGGTAACAGCCAGATTTGCTTCCTACACCACCAACTGTGGCTAAACAGCATATTAGACCTGCTATGGGATTTATTTATTTCAAATTCAAAATCCTGTCATCCAGAAATGGTAACAGTCACATCAAATAACCTCAGCTGCAGCTCAGGTTTCTGTTCCTTGACAGATTTTTGTCACATTCTGCAAAGGAAGGTGCAAAACAGTTTATATCAAACTGTTGTCTAATATACTTTATGGCTTCTTCTAGCTTACTCAGGGCTCATTACCCATATTTCAGCATTTCAGAGAGGAGGACTTATTTTTGTATTTATTTTGCTGTCAATTTACTTAAATAATGCCATAACTTGTCAGGCTTTTTAATAGGCATTTTCCAACATTTCAATGGGAATTAGTCTGTCAAATGTAGTAAATAAAAAGAGAAATGTAAGAATTTAGAAAAGATTAGCAGGACACTCATAAATTCGGAAACCAAGCCTTGAATTATGCATTTTATAATTGTACCTCCTCAGCAGTGGCTGCTGGATAAATTGCAGTGCTGTGTGACACATTGGGTCTATACTTCAGGATTTTCTTAATTAATGAAAATAGAAGAGGAGGAAATCTTACAACTCCTTTTGGAACGGGAGATACATTAAGTTATGATTTATTTCAGATGCAGTTAATTAGCTATAACGTGACCCTTTTCTTTTTCAGTTTTCTTGGGTAACATTTTACATTTATAACTATTTCTGAGAGCTTTTTTTCTTCTGTCTCTGCACTTCAGTCCTGTTGCCACTTCAATTTTTGTTTCAGTTCCTTCTCTCTTTTGGGTTTATTTTTCTCTCTTGCTTTGTGTGTGGGTGATACTTTCATATTCTCTCTTTTCGCATTTGACTTCCCTTCAGAATTTTATTGCCTGATACTTTATTCTGAAGCTAGGAAAGGGAAAGGAATATATGCCAGCTTCAGTCTCAGGAAACATACTCATCTCTGTGTTTGAGTCTATACTTTATGATTTCAGGGTTCTGATCTGATAGACTCATGCCATTTGATGCATGAAATACACATTTCTTCAGCAGATACTCCTATAATCGTGATTGCTTCACACTTATATCAAGAAATTCAATGAGAAATTGTACTCTGTGTGCTTATAGAGTAGTAGGAAGTACTACCAGTGAAAATTTAGGATTTTAAAAAAATCCTCTTCATAACTCAACTGAACATCAGCCTTCCCCTGTTGCTCTATAGTTGATCTATAGTCATTATATAATATGAGTCTGTTATAAGGGATTAATCCTAAGGACACGTTTTGTGTCCCTTCAACAACCTGCTATATCTTCCGCTAACAGCTGCTCAGGTACTTCTTCCAAACATAAGTTGAAAGGAATTCTTTCCTGGTTGGGTATGCCAGTCCAGCATGCAGCTTTACACAGTGTTTTCTGAGGTTGTCAAGCTGACATTTCTGAGAACAGGATCTGTACTAGCGCAGTGCAGGCGTGTGCTCTCAGTTGGTGCCCCACTCCCAGTATCAGCAGGGAGTTTGTTATTCGTTTTTGCTCTGTGTAAATATTGTGGTGACATAAAAAATATTACACTCTTTTTCTAAGAGTGTTCTAAGAGTGACTAGTCCACTTCTATAGCACATAACAGTAGGAAAGGATTGTCATAATTACTTATGCAGTGTCTTTGACAAGGTTTGAATGATGACGTTTACAAGTCCGGTGTCTTCACTCACATTAATTTGATTTTCAGATTTCACTGATAATGTTCTGTATCAAAGACAGAAATAGTTTGCAAAGGCAAATCCAGCTGCAAGGAGTTAAGACAAAGTGTTAGAAAGAAAATTGATGAAAGAGAAAGGAAGCAATAGACCATACATGAAAGAGATTTAAAGAGAATAATCCAAAGTATGTGTTGACATCCTTATTCAGTCCCGTATTTTATCACTGGTATGTCTGAAGGGTTTAAAAGCTGGATTTGCAGACAGTAATGACAGGAGGAGCACAGCAAATTATAACGTATGTTACGTCTAGATTCAGTTCAGGCAGAGACAGGGACAAAATATTTCAAAAGAAGCAAAATCAAACCACATTAAGAATCTCAAATACTGCTCATGACAGTCTTTTATAGCATTAAAATTTTCAGTTAACTAGCATATTTGGCAATCTCATTGGCTTTTATTCCTGAACTGTCACTGCCAGAGCAGCAGGGCTGCCCTTCTAATCTGCCCCCCAGTCATACTGTTGTTGGTATAAAAAGTCCAAATCAGGCTGTGTCAGCGCATCTGTGGTTTGCTCTGTGCCTTGCTCATCCAGTTGATTCTGACAGTATAGACTGGGTTGTGCATACATACCTGGAAACAATTCAGTCTGCCCTGAACATGCACTTAGTCTTCAGGTTTTATTTAGTGGTGTGACAGAATAAGGTTACAGATACGTTTTCTCTGCTTCAATTGACTCTTCTTTTGTACAGGAACAGAAAAGAAGCCATGGTGTTCACTGCTAGCAAAGGCTATCACTGTTGTGGTTGTTAAAATGATGTGTCAAAACTGTAGCGGCTATTCAGGGAGAAGCTGTAATGAATGACTACTTCCTTGTGATCTGTAGGTAAGGAAAGTTTAGTCTGTGCTCTTGCTTCACCAGAAAAGGAAGTTGTGCCCCACTTTTTAAAACATTTGGGTGGCCGGTGAGGTCTTCAAGAGCATCTTTTATAAATTCTTCTGGAGTTTTTGAAAATCATGCTGGCAGCCTTCCAGCAACTTCAGGTGCCTAATTCCTCCTAAAAATCCAGGCTTTGACCCCAAGCTTTCTCACCCAGCTGTGTTCCATCTGAAGGCAGGAGGCTTCACTTCCCTCATGCCTCCTATAAACCTTCTAGATTCCTACCTGGCAGCTGCTCCAAGAGCACATTCTGTATCACTCCATTACGTACAGAAGGATCAGCAGGGTTGACCTTGCTTTACACTGAGGTGAGTTTGACACTAAAATGCTCTCAAGATAGCACATTTTCTTTTCAGACAGTGCTACAGATATAAAAACAATTGCCGTTTTAAAAGTGCCTGTAGTGGTGTAGTAGAGACCCTTCCTCTTGCTAGGAACAAGTCTGCTGTTCCTTAGAGGGCAGCAGGCTATTGTGCAAGTAGAACTTTTCAGTGTTAGCACTTTTGCCTACTCTTGCACTCTTCAGGATTGCTGCAATGACTTTATTTGCATTTGCTTCATTAGCCATCTGGGCTATCAGCTCACGGCTCTCAAACATTAAAACCACTGAGGTAATACTCGGGAATGTGAAGACCACAGGCATGTGGCCAAGTTACCTTCAGTTCATCTTGGAGGTGAGTGGTTTCATTTCTATTGCCATTTTGTTAAATAAGAGAATTGTTTCTTTGGATCGATTCATTTCTGAAAGGATCATGCAAATGGAAATTTCAAACTATCAACACTGTAATTACATATTCTGTTCCAGTAATCTCTTCTACTTTGCCATGGTACATTATTTAATTTCCTACTGTTCCACATGAACATCTGTAACAGGATTGCAATGAAACACGGTGTGCCATGTGGTTAAGAAAATCAGTACCAAGTGACCTGAGTGCTCTGAAATCAATCATATGTCAAAGGAGATGGGCTTAAGTGGGGAGAAAATGTGTTCATTCTCATGAGAACACAAGATCTGAACCAAATTTCATGTGAATTTTGTGGAACTCTAAAAGAATTTAAAGTTCCAAAGGTGATGGTTGCTCCTTATTGCCAAAATGTACTCTCTAATCCTAAAAATCTCTATATTCTGGAAACCAAAGATACGATTATTTTCAGTGTTGAATTCAAGCTTCTGTTGCTCTCTCAGTACTTTATCAGTAAACTGAATACTGTTATCAAAGATCTATAATTGAATATACATTTTACGTCCTGTAAATAATACAGGCTTCAAAAGTATATTTGATGGCATTAAAGTCAAACGATGGCTTATCCTAAAAAATATTCAAGTCCTTAAATCCTGTGCAGCTTAGCTCAGGAAAAGATCCCTGGAAACATTGCTTCTGAATACAGTTCTAGTGGTAAGACTGTTGCATAGAGTAAATTTTGCTAATTTCTACGTTCTCTGTAAGCCAGAACACATCAGGCTTTATACCTGGTGATCAGCACCATGTATTTCATCTGAAAATTAAATCATCACCAGTGCAGATGTTTGTGTACCTGGCCTTTGTGGGCCGAAAAGGTGGGCAGCAAAATTCAGGTAGACCATTCAAGCAGCCTCACAAGATCATTCTGAAAGAACAGCCACAGGCACATGTGTTAATGGGAGAATATTCTATTCCTGTGCTGGAAAAGCTTTCTTTACCGATTTAACTTTAAATATGTAGGCATTTGTCTTGAACTTCTTTGTTTAACCTTTTGTGGTGGAAAGAACCACCTTGTAATGTGGAATTTGGCTGCAAAGATCAATGAGCAGGTTTTGACTGTTACTACAAACAAAGGAAAAAACACAAATGGAGTCTGAGTCATTGTGGCTGTGCAAAACTCTTTGCACAGAGAAGGGATTGGCTTCTCTTCTGGATTTTCTGAACCTCATTGTTCAGGTACTAACTGCAAACTTCCTCTGAAAGTAAGTTTGGGAGGGTGTACATGCCTGTGGATTTCTTTCACATGTATGTAAAACCTAATGAAACAAGATGTTTGCTTGGATAATCAATTCCACAAAGCAGGCAAGTGGGTTTTTTTTATATTTTTACTAGGCTCTGTCAACTTACAACCTTTTGAAAGGGAGTATGTGAAGAAATAGGTCATTACATCATCCCTCACCAAAGCAAAGAGTACAGGATTCTTGAGGGAGGAGTACTGCTTGGTCTTCCTGGCAATAGGTGAGAGTTTGTCTCTGGCACTGACTGCGTCCTCCACAAAGTCTTCTATATAGAACATATCCCATGTTCATGCTCTGTGCAACTAACTGTGAAATACTTTTAAATAGAATGATTGTTCAGTCTCAATTTCAAAATACTCATTTTAAAAATGTTCCTTTTTTTTTTAGTTTCTCAAGTCACAACAGTCATTAGCATAAGGGGCATTCTCTTAAATCCATCAGATACTATGGAAGTGTCTCTAAATAAAGTTAAAATCTGTAAGTTAGCAATTCTTTATAGTATATTGTATATCTGAGTAGGAACTTTTAATTCTGGTGAAGGTCAGCTGTACTTCCTAGTTTCAAAGCCACTGTGTGACCTGAACTGTGAGCTCAGCCTCATGGAGGAAGACAAAGGAAGATATTTTTTTGGGATAAAACCCTGTAACAGCAATAAAGACCTCACTGGAGCAGAAAGGCGCAACCCCTTCTTCCCTGTGCCTGTTGGAGTTGGTTTTCCCTGGTGTTTGTGAGGTCTGTGAGAAATGTTTGGATAAGATCTTTTGGTGCTGTTCCCAGAACATGGTTCATGTGATATCAAAGAATCCTGATACATTGCCAGGGACCTTTTTGTCATTGGGAATTTAGAGACTGGGTTTGTAAAGGGCTGGCTGAGACAGAATACAAATTAAAACTCCTGAGCAACCTATTCTGCCAGCCCATCTTCTATCAAAGGCCCCCAGGGACCTGTACCAGGACACAGCTCCCAGAAGGAGAATGAGCAATGGAGCCAAGGTGATTAAATTTGCTAGCACTGCAGAGCTGGAGCTGAAACATCAGTGTCCAGGCCATGGATCTGCGCTGAAACATGAGTTATTGGAATAAATAAATGTGGTCATTGTAACCTTCCTTAAAGCCAGAGTATCTTTGTCTTAAAGCATCTGTCTTTCCATCTGTAAGCTGTAAATTTTGTTCACTGGCAAGGCAATCCTGGGTGAATGGAAGATAAGCATCTGACAGTTTTCCTCACTAGTTTCCATTCACTTCTTAAAGTCAAAAATGGCAGACTTCTGAGTAAATGCAAGGAATTTATCTTGAATCTGCTATAGCTGTTCAGAGTAGTTATTTAAGGTGCAGTCTGTCACCACCTGCTTGCAATATACAAAAGATGAGAAGGAAGCAGATTTTCCAGAAACCTTAGAACTTCAGTGATCATCTATTAGGTGATAGGTAAATTGTTCCTCCTTCCTTCGCTTCAATGAATGTGATCAAAAAGTTGTATCAGGTGACAAATGTCAATGTTTAGTACTTTTTCAGAACTTTGGACCTCATGGGAAAGGTGCAAGGAAATTAAGATGGGAAAGGAGACTGGAGAAGGTAAAACAGGAAATAGACAAAATGGGAACTTACTAGTGAAAAATATAATGCCATCGATCAGTACCTGCTTAGTGGAGATGAAAAGGTGAGAAACAACATCCTAATATATTATGTATATCACAGAATCATAGGATGGTTTGAGTTGGAAGGAACATTAAAGATCGTCTAGTTCCAACCAGCCTGCTATGGGCAGGGACACCTTCCAGCAGAACAAGTTGCTCAAAGCCCCATCCAGCCTGGTCTCAAAATATCATAATATAGTACTAATTATAT
>JBCJKH010070720.1:0-10720 GCA_039877255.1 Loriculus beryllinus
CACGAGGTTGGCATCAGCCCACCTCACAAGCGTGTCAAGGTCCCTCTGGATGGCATTCCTTCCCTCCAGCGTATCCAGCAAACCACACAGCTTGGTGTCATCGGCAAACTTGCTGAGGGTGCACTCAATCCCACTGTCCATGTCAGCAACAAATGTTAAACTAGACCGGTCCCAACACCGATCCCTGAGGGACACCACTTGTTACTGGCCTCCAGCCAGACACTGAGCCATTGCCACAACTCTTTGTGTTCAGCCATCCAACCAGTTCTGTATCCACCAAATGGTCCATCTATCAAATTGATGTCTCTCCAATTTTGAGACAAGGATGCTGTGTGGGACAGTGTTGAACACTTTGCACAAGTCCAGGTAGATGACATCAACTGCTCTACCCCTGTCCATCAGTTCCATAGCCCCATCAGAGAAGGCCACCAACTTGGTCAGGCAGGATTTCCTCTTCGTGAAGTCATGCTGGCTGTCACCAAGCACCTTGCTGTTTTTCATGTGCCTTAGCGTGCCTTCCAGAAGAATCTGCTTCAAGATTTTGCCAGGCACAGAGGTGAGAATGACTGGTCTGTAATTCCCCAGCTCATTCATTTTCCCCTTCTTGAAAATGGGGGTTGTATTTCCATTTTTCCAATCATCAGGAACTTTACCTGACTGCCATGATTTTTTCAAATATGATTGCCAGTGGCTTAGCAACTTCATTTGCCAGCTCCTTCAGGACCCGTGGATGGATTTCATCAGGTCCAATAGACTTGTGTACATTCAGGTTTTTAAGATGGTCTCGAACCAGATCCTCTCCTACAGTGAGATTCCCAACACACGTTTTTGCAGTTCCGTCATAAAGCTGTTTAGAAGGAACTCTGCAGGCTGTTCTGCAACCTTCACCAGTGATGAGCAATTTGCTTTTAATTTCTACTTCAGATTGTTTCTGGACATTTCATAACAACTTATGAAATGTTCAGAAGCATTTCAGTTGTAGCTACTTGTAGACTTATTTGCCTTATTTGTAGACTATTTGCCTAATTTGTAGACTATTGTTAGACTTATTTGTAGACTATTACCTCTCCTTTAGCCAATTATATGTTTATTGGACTGACGGAAGCACAAAGATACTAGAGGACTTAGGAGAAAAGGTGTTCTGGTAATTTTAAGCCTGCCTTGCTCTTGACCCATGGTGATATGTGTTGCCACACCTTCTGAAATCAACATGGACACAAAACTTGCCATCTTTTTCATGAGATTAAGGCTGCATTAATGCCCGCAAAAAATCATATTTTTAACAGCTTTCAACAGATCTTATCTTTCCTTGATATTCTAGAGATTTTATTGTCAGTGAATATGGATGTCTGAATATCACCCAGATGTTAGACAAAATCTTGGCAGTTAACTGTGGAAGTCAGGCATTTTTAAGTAAGCTTGGATCCAAGATGGGGCCACAGCACCCTTCTGTGAGAAACAACAGCTTGAAAATGTCATTTCTAAAAGAGCTGTTAGTTTTGGCATCTCATATTTTGGTCTTGTTAAAACAATGAAATAGAAGTATTTGATTTGCGTCCTTTCTTCAGGATAGTGCACACAGTGTTTTCAATAGTGTGCTTTGCTTCTGAAGTATTACGTATGGCTATATAGACAGAAGAGGAAAAGACACTAAGGTAAATAATTCATAAAGTCAGTAAGGTGAAATACCAAATCAAAACATACAGAAATAGCATAGCTTCATTGGACAGAGAAAAGGCAGATAATAACTTCCTTTTACTTTCCTTTATTTGTTTTTATTTTATTTCTTTCTAAGTAGCTTTTATTGTATCAAAAATTACTTGCAAATGACTGGAGGTCCAGTTAAATAAAGACAATATTTCTCAGATCAAAAGTAGCATGAAAAGTGGAATTTATATATTTATATAATATATATATTTATATAGTATATATTTATATATCCTAGTTTTAACCACAGGGGAAAAAAAAAAAAAAAAGGAAGTTAGTCTTTGAATCTAGTCTAGTCATCAAGATTATTTCCACATAAATAAACAGTAATCATCCATGACCAGTTTTCACAAATTATGTTAGATACCTAGGACATAGACATGGATACCTGAGAAGAACTCTTCATCAGGGACTATAGGTGTAGGACAAGGGGTAATGGGTTTAAATTTATACAGAGGCAGTTCCGGCTAGATATAAAAAAGAGGTTCTTTACTGTGAGGGTGGTGAGGCACGAGAACAGCTTGCCCAAGGAAGTTGTGAATGCTCCATCTCTGGCAGTGCTCAAAGCCAGGTTGGACAGAGCCTTGGGCAACATGGTCTAGTTTAAGCCATCCCTCCCCATGGCAGGAGGGTTAGATCTAGATGATCTTGGTGTCCTTTCCAACCCAAACCATTCTATGATTTTATAGGAAAGATGGATCAATGAGTAGCATTAAATAGAGTAAGGGAGATGAATTTCATTAAGTCTCTGAAATCCAGGCTTTTTGTTTGTTTGCTTGTTTTTTAAAGCTGTATCTTTTTGTAGACTCTTCATCACAGAACTCATCCCTAGTATCAGACCAATAAACATGCTATCATCTCTAAATTGTCTATTCAATGTAGTCCAGTCTCTGAAACTGTCATTGCAAGATGGGCAGATGGATATATGTCAGGATCAATCACAGCACAATGGGTCTTCAAATGTCTTTAATATTTGACAGAAACAGAAAAAGCTGCAAGAGTTGGGCAGCTCAGTGACAAATAAGCACCAAACTTAATAGAATCCATTTAAATTACATTCTTAAAAAATTAAATCCAAATGCTGACTTTTATGTTTCTGCCTTTAAATTAATAGCATGCAATCATTTGTTCATAAAGAACGTATTTTCCCTCTTTATATTTTAGTTGTTTTATCATATTGATAGGTTTTTTTCATTACTCTTTGTTAGACTAAAACACTACATAGAAAAATAATTTTAGATTGAGACAGCAAGGATAATGAAATTTTCAAGTTTGATTCTGAGTCTAAGTCATCGGGTGCAAAACTTTCATTTTTCCCCATTGTATCTTTTGGGTGATATTTAAAAAGCCCATACAAAATGTTATACACCAGAATTCACATTTCATGGCTAATTATTTACCAAGTATGCAAATGTATGTTAGGGATTCTGAATGTCTAGTATAAAGTACAAGGTTTTAATACTTCACAATTTTCTAGCCATGCTCTGACTTCCATTTGTCATAACTGTATCATAGTTCTTTTGTAACCTTTACATAAAAATCAAAGATTTCAGTGCTGCTCCTGTAGAACAAGTTTCCATTGTGAAAGGAACTGAAACTGATGGTACTTGTGCATACAGTCTCAATAGGCAAAAAGGTGATTAGAGAGATGTTAAACAAGCTATTTGCACTCTCCAATGTTAGACATCTATCTTAGGTAACTAGAGGCTTTGTTGGCAAGCTGGATGGTGTCACTTGAGACAACTGATGAAGGTACTGTCCTTTCCTGCCCATTCTAACTAACTGCTGAATAGATTTCTAAGTTCTTTGTCAATCACCTTCTGCTTGCAGGCTAAATTCAGCTGGACTTTTTTCCCTCAGAAAATTGCACTGTAAACTTTTGTTACTCAGGATTTGATGAATGTCCATTTCAGATGTCCCTGAAGCAAGGGTAGAGCACGGATGGAGGCTGGCCTCCCGTCTGAGTTAAGCCATTCCCACTCATCAATCAGCATCTGTATTTTATAACAAAATGTCTTAAGGAAAAGTGGTGTTAGTGATATCTTACTATAAAAAGCTGAGAGGTTCAGAAATTGATTAATGAGCAGGTCAGGAGTCCATCAAGTGAGAGCAAGATAGAGAAGTAGCTTCCCCATTCTGAGGCAAGTTCTCACCACTCATCCATCAGGGTCCTAAGTTAGCAGATGAGTCACTTCAGTTTCAGTCTTCAGACAATGAAAAAAACCATTTCTTTATGGGTGAGGCCCAGCTGGAATCTAACTCAGCTCTACTCTGGTGGAACTGTTCCTTTCCTTTGACTAAATGGGAGCATTGCAAAGTTATCTCACTTAAACACAGAATTTAGGCTTTATGAGTACCCCTTAAGAACAAATAACTGGTCCTTTGAAATCCTGGCAAAATCTGTTGAAGGAACAACATTTTCACAAATTACTTATCCAGTGGCTATGCATTTCTACAAATACAGTGAGCAATGCATTTCTACAAATACAGTGAGCAATGCATTTCTGTCACTACACACCCAAACTTTTCCTGAAAAGTGTATCAAAGATCAATGAAGAAAAGATGTGGAAAATGCAGTTAAATTCACCTTTCTTCTTCTCCACTCCAAAGCCAAGCAAGAACGAGGCAAAAAAATGACAGATAATGGCAGAAAATACATTAGATTTTCTAGCCCTTTTTTATATTGATTAGTCTATAGTGGTCTTTTGAGCATTGCACTCTTTTCAGATTATTCAGGAACAACACAATAAAAAGTGATTCTGACCCTGAGGAAGAGGCCATTTTCTGAGGCTGAATTTCCCATGCCTCTCTGTTTCCACTGGGCTTGAGAATGTAGAGTGGGCAGCATTCTAAGGATTTTTATCTCTGAGTATAGACAGTATGAGATACACAAGCATTAATACTACTGAAGTGTAGAACTGAAGACATATGGCTTCTTCTTTTCCTAAGGTTCATTGGAAATATTATGTTTGATTCACCAATCAAAGCCAACATATAGCATTCATCTTCCCAAGTCATCAATACACATGATGGAGCCCTGCTCTCCTGAAGACAGCTGAACATGGCCTGCCAATGGGAACTAGTAACTTAATTCCTTGTTTTGCTTTGCTTGCATGTATGGCTTTTGCTTTACCTGTCTTTATCTCAACCCACAAGTTTTCTTACTTTCACCCTTCCCATCCTCCTTGGTGGGGAAGTGAGGAAGCAGCTGGTGGGGGTTTAGGACTGTTGTTAATGTACAACTGTCTAGTCCAAAAAGGCTGCCTGTGTGAGACATGTAATGTCATGTCATATTCACTTGCTTGTAATTAGTTACATAGATATGCGTGTAAGTCACCACTGAATAGGTATCTTATTAATATTTTCATAACTGTCATAGCAACTTGAATACTAATTAAAGTTCATGCAGATGCTAGATGAAAAATAGAATAAAATAAATGACAGCACATAAAATTTCAAAATAGGCTTTTTATTAACTATTTTTAAAAGAAAATTAGTTAGGCAAATATCACACTTTTGCCGGAAAAGAAAAAACCATGAAAAGCCAAAACCAGTTATCGGTTCAGATGTCTTCCACTAGATACCTCTTGTATTTCCTTTCAGTAGCACAATCCAATTATCAGTAGTTAAAATGCTCTTGACTAAAAAACAATAATTAGAGGATGAAGATGATTTTCTGTCCATATTAGATCCCCAACCAGATTAATGCAAAAGGGACTAAAGGAAAAAATTAATGGATTGAAAAAAAAAATCACTGATGTGCTTAAGAAAAATTTACTGCAAATAAGATACTGCATTCTTTTACTTTTCCATTCTTTAACTCATGGTCTTGCAGCTATAATCTAAGTAGGTCGTATCCAACACATGAAATATCTGAAGCAGAGTGAGAGCTGCCACATACAGTCATAAAGAAATGACATTTATTCCCTCTAAACGATCAGAGGGAATGAAAAAGAATATAAAGTGTAGGGCTTAAATAAAGCAGTTCTGATCTTCACACAGCTGCCAAATGTTCATAATTCATAATTCAGAGACTTTTCCAAGCCAAAGGTTACATCCTCAGGATCAAGTTTAGCAGCCATGGAATTCCTACTAGTTCTTTGTGCATAAGTCCAATTATTTCTTTTTTTCCTAAGGAATTTGTAACATCTTTCTGGGGATAAATTACATGTTCTAATTGTGCGTTATGTGGAAAAGAATTTTCTACCTTCCCAGCACCTTTCCAATATCTCCTAAATTTTGGGAGTATAAGACATAGACTGGATGCAAGATGAGCCAGGAAAAAGAAAGGATGAAATGCCTCTTCTTGCTGGAAAAGTAATAAGTACTGGAAAAGTAATAAATACTAATCATCCTATATCATCCCATATCAGTATTTATAGTAATAATACTAATCATCCAGTTCTTACTGTAATGACTAGATACGTTGTCATTGCCCTCAGTGGGAGGAGGCACAGAGTATGTTTCTACAGCTGTGCAAAAAAAATGCTTTTGCTGTGTTTCTACAGACAAGAGAATTCTGCAGAGCTATTACAGATTTCTTAACACAGATTTATTTTTTATAGAAAAAGAGAAGAGCTTTAGGATTTGAAATTATCCTGAAAACCTTTCTCCATTAAAGTGGGGACCTCACATTCTTCAGAAGATCATCTCTCCTTCCACTGTCCAAAGCATATTTTGAATCTTAAACAGATGTTTTAAAGCTGTAACTTAGCATACAGTTCTATATACTTTTCCTCATGACAAGAAGAACTTCTACAATCTATTGCACTCACCTCTCACATATATTCTAAATTTTTTTTGATTAAGGAGATCAGTAAACCAGTGCAGGCTAACAAACTTGCTTTTCTCAATCTGGTTTCACAATTACTGGCATAACTGCCAGAGAAGTACAAGACTATGAAAAGGCAGCTAGACAGCAGAGGTTCTTGAAGCTAGCACACTTGTCAACTGAAAGTGAAAGCATACCCCTCCCATCCCAGCCTACATCTGCTCACTTGCTATGGAGATAAGACAAGCAGTGACTGATTTATATATCTGAAGGCCAGAACAGTGTCAGTGGCTGACATGATTTCTGCTCAACTGCCAGCAGCCATTGCAGTTCAGTAGCAGAGAGTATTTCTGAGCCTTAACCACAACCTGCTCCAGGACTCCTTCCCACAAAGTGTTACAGAAATGCATACACTGCCTTATGTCTTATAGGCACCCTCCATATGGAAATTATCTTCAGTTTTGTTCCATGGTATAGAAGATGTGGAGGTTTTAACCCATAATATGGCAGGTTTAGTGATTACTTGAAATGCTAATATTTGTCATACAGTAATTGCCCACATTGCATATGGTATGCAAAAAGAGTCTTACAATGCAAGGCAGACATAGCTCAATATGACATATTTCAACTGTTGATTTTCAGATTTATATCTTCTATTTTTCAAAAGAACAAGATTAAGAATACCAATCAAAACTTAATGTACTTCACTAGAAGATAGCATCGGTTTAACTACCTTTTTTAATATTTGGTCTGAGATACCACTGTTCAGAAGTACACATTAGTTCTGAACTTGCCAAGGATCATTTGGAGAAAAAAAATTAAAGGTGCTTTGAAATCTTTTCTATTTAGTGGTTAGTCACGAAAAGAACTCATTTGTATCTATAAGAAACTCTTGATTTACGAATCTTATCAACAACACATAAATGAGAGACTTCATAGACCTGAAAGGTTCCAGTAGGAAAGTTGATTTACTACTTAGCTGTTTCTTTCTCATCAGTAGTCATTCCTCATTGACAAACATGGCATTTGTACTTTTCTTTTGGCTACTTTTGCTAAATTTTCAGTTGTCAGACGAATTTTTTAAACAGTACCTGGTTTTATGTTCAGCTTCTTGGCAACAGAAATAGAAGTCACATGCTGCTAGTCTACTGGCTAGTGATCCTGCCCTACTTGGGTTGAAATATAATTTGATGCGCTCGGCAAGAAGGCCTAATAATACCAATTACAAACATAAAAATAACATTTGGATGCAAATTGTTGATAGCTGCTTGAATTTCAATGCTCCTAATGAAATAGACTGATGATATTGTGTAAAACACAGCCAGTGTTTTTGAAAGTTATCTCTTGCCTACGCCCATTGCAAACAGTGCTGCAAAACATCTGAAAAAATGTATTGAGCACTCAGAAAAAACAGGGAATGAACAAAATGAAACAAAGGAGAAAATTTATTTTTGTAGTTTCCTTCATTTCTTTTTCTCATGCAGATCTGTCATATTAATTCTGTATTCTGCCCAAGACTCAGCTGAATACTGGATGTTTTCTTTGAAGCTTCATGGAATTTTGGATAGTCCATCCAATCTTTGACGTGTTTCCCTTTGAGATTAAGTGTAATAACCACAGTAGTAGGTATAATAGGCACTTGCCTAGAGTAAGAGATTTGTGTGTGATGCATAACAGCTTCAGGAAAGCTTCTCTGTGTATTTTGGTTATTACAACACCTGGAAAAGCTGTAACGTTATTGTTTCCACCTAGGTAATATTATGTTGATTTCTCTGAGAGAGTGTATCTGTTGTGGCATATTGCTGGAGAGTTTGGGAAAATGTAGAGAGACATCAGGTTGCAAAGGATTGAACTTTGCTGTAAGGAACAAATGGAGAATTATGAGGACATGAAAGTGTGTGTGAAATTCTGTGAAAGCTAAGGAACTGCCACTGAACTACTTACCTGATCCCATCATTCATGAAGGGAAAAAGCTGTAAATCAGAGCTTTCTTGCATAGAGAAAACTTTCAAATCTCATTCTTCTCTCTGGATGATTATTTTAATAACCCAACTAGTAAGTACTAATAGGTAACACTATCTTGACTGTTCAGAGTGGGTGTGAAACTTCTATAAACATATTAGCAAGGCAGGTTCATAAGAGTTTCATCTCGGAAATCACCATCTAAGAAGTATATTTATACCTAATTCTCATTTATATACACATCATATGGGACACAACCCAGATTTCAGACCTTTTTAGTATGAGCTGCTGAAAGCTGTATAGGTCTATTTGATCAGCAAGCTGGCTGTTATTAAAGCTGTAATTCCTTCTGCTTGCTGTATGAGAATGAAAGGGTCCAGTTTAGATTTGTAACATCTGGGAACTGAGGTTGCAAACAGAAGTATTATGATTAGATGCACCATTTTCTCAGTCAAAACAATGAATTCATGCTAAATTTCTACAATTTTCTGCTTTTGATGCAGATTTTAACAGAAATGAGCATACAGTCATAGTACACATTTGAACAGTGAAATAGATTTGACCTGAAACAGATGCATTTCAATTTAATTCAATATTTGCGAATTTGAGCTTGCAATCTATTTGTGTTGCTTTGTGTTCTTTATTGATATTGGGGTGTTCAGTTTTGGGTTTGTTTGGTTTTTTTTTTGGTAGCGTTTGTATTGTTTGGGTTTTTATAACATAAATTATATGCACAGGTTATAGCTCCTGAAATTGATGCTTGAACAAACTACATGTACACACATGCAATAGCATTCAACCAACCATGTCAGATTAACAGAAAGGCAATAAAGAAAACCAATTATCAGTGTAAACAAAATTTTTCTGGTTTTTGTTGTTTTTTTTCAGTGTTAGCTCATACAAAGTCAATAAACCTCAGCCTACCAGTGTAGATCTTTACTTAAAACTTTTCAATTGTCTTGAAGGGTAAAGTTGAATAATATCCTACTTCAGCACTTCACAGACTATCAAATATTGGTTCTGTCCAATAAACATATTATCTTGCAAGTGTATGATTTAATACATAAGAATATTAGTTCTGTGTTCAATGCAATAACCATTTCTTTGTATTTCTGTTTTCATATGTGTCTCTTGAAGTACATGGAGAAAACTAATTTCCAGTGTTACGGAAAGCTTAGAGTTCTTATCCGTCTCTTCGGGAGTTACCAGTCATTATCTTTTTCTAATTAAAATGCTAATAGCTTTCTGAAATACAGGAAACCTGAAATCAGTGAGTGTTTCTAAAGTATCGAGTGCAGGTGACCAGCACAAGGGTCATAAAAGATATCTGAGGTAAATTTAAGATAATCATGATTCGCTTTACTTTTCTTATTCTAGAACCACATCCAATATGCTGCAAGGAGATATGTACATGGAATAAACCCCACCTCTTTTACTTCCAACTGCCGCTCTTGTACATTCTCCATTAATTAGAAAGCACATTTCATTTGTATTAGGAGACATATTTCTTTTCTATGTGTAGCTGGAGGCCAAGAGAGGATGTGCATATATTTGAAATATGCTCACATTATTGATTACTGGTACCTCAAGAATACCTTACAAAAAAGAGCATATTTAATCTATTCTATAGGTAAATAATGTAACAATCAATCACACAACATAACTCTGTTAAATTAATAATTAATTAATTTCATTCAATTTATTCCTGCCACTAACATTCTTTTGTTTTTAAGCAGTCAGTTTTAACAGGAAAAATATTTGTTTTATCTACATAAAAAAAAGTCTTCAGGATAGTAGTCAGAAACAGAAATGAGAGAACATTTTAACCACCCATTCAGGAATGATGTGAGGATAACACAGGATGCTGTGCTTCATAATTTATATCCTTCTCTCATATCAAACCAGGGCAGTGACAATCAGTGCTGCTCACCCTGGTACTGGTTGCCATCTGTGATATTACCTGCAATTTCTCTTATCCAATAAACCTAACCAGCAGTGGGTTCACCGACCCCTGATTGCCACAAGAGGAAATCCTTCTCAGTGCTCCCATGCGTTTCTTCTCTTCACATGGTGTTAGCAGCCTGTGGGTGGATATACATAGGGGAGAGAAATAAAGCCCATTGCACATCAAATCATCTTCAGCAGAACTTACTTGGTGTTTTGGTGAGTTTATGAGTGGTGCACTGAGAGCAATGTGCAGCCTGTTCCAGTGAGCATGATGGGTGTTCTGCTGCATCAGAGCACCCTTCTGATGCTCCAGGAGCAAAGCAGGTGAAACTG
>JBCJKH010070724.1:0-13474 GCA_039877255.1 Loriculus beryllinus
ATGCAGAGACCATACTGTCTCTCTGTACCTGAAGGGGCTAAACACACACAAAAGCATGCTCAGGTTTTAGATTAAGTCATGCTGTTGGGGTAAGAGTGGTTTAGATTAAGCTGTGCTGTACGGTGTTTGGGGATGAAAGCAGCATGAATGTTACGATGCCCTCCTAGATAAGAAGCGCTTTTTCTTTTAAAGTGACCTTATGTATTAGCTAGTCCTTTCAAGGAAAGGATTTTTGCTAGGACTTTAATTCTAGGTAGCTGTCTAACACAAACAGCTTGTCTGTCTCAAGATCTGGATTACACAGCTATACTGCACAGTACTTCCTTGCAGGCTTTCAAAGGAGAATTTGTAAATCACAGTGGGAGCAAACGCTGTAAGAGAGGCTTAAAGGAATTATCTACTCATAGGTCCAGGATGAAGGGCTGAAAAAACTGTGTCTGAAAAAAAAGCCGATGGTTAAAAATCAGCTTTCACACAGCAATTCTTACCATTGGCATGTGTATCAAAAAAAAAAAAAAGAAAAAGGAGAAGCTGCATTGAACTGTGCCATGAGAGGTAGTCTCAGGCATTCGAAACACCAGTTTCTATTCTCTGGGCATTTGAAAACAAATCATATTCAAATCCATTTTATGCAGAGAAATGCCTTTATACAATTAGTACCACTTGAAGTAGCCTTAGCAAAAATTAATCTCTTTCTCTTTTTCCCAAACGGCATGTTTCAGGAGGAGGAGGAAATAGGGAAGTAGACAGACATAAAAGAGAAAAAACACATGCAAAAGCCATGGTGTCTTCCCTCAGACTTGTGATATTACAGTGTGTCCCAAAGGCTGGACTAAACAGTGTCTTTCATCTAACCGAAAAATTGTTATAATCCACAGAAAAATAAGTTTAGAGAGCTGCAGCAGCTGCTTTTTTCCATATGTAGAAAAATGAAAGCATCCATTTCTCCATCAATGTGCTGCTGGAACCAAATTCATGTCTGCGAAGTCAAAGAACTGACAGAACAATGAGTTTATCGTTACAATTTTTCATAACAAGCATTTCTCAAACTTTTAAATGCTTGAAATACCTTACCATGTGGCATCACTTTCTCAGAATTCAGGATTGAAAATTAGAGATAGTACTGTAAGTATCATTTAAAACCAGCCTCTTACCCAGGTTCCTGTTTCACACAGCAATCTCACCAATTCACACCATGAATCTACAACTGTGATGGCTGTGACACTTTAAAAATATTTATACACAGAAAATTTGAAGATCCTTACCTGTCCAATACTCTCTGATGACTCAGTGTAAAGCCTTTATTCAGAAAACAAAGCAAAAACCCCAGAAGTCTGAGCAATCACTATGTATGTAAGCACATGATTTTGTCAGCCCACTGTTCGCTTGAGTCATTCTTGTCTGTATGAACTCTCAAGCTTTTAAGTTCTCAAGAACAGATCCTGGTAACACAGGGAGTAAATTTTGTCTAGGAAAAGGTTAGAACTATGCTCCAAAACGCTATTTATTTGTACCCTTAATTTGAGAGAACACTTGGCTATTATGAATCATTAGAGTAGCTGGAACAATGACTCATCATAACATGGTGACAGAAGAGTTGCATTTCAAGGAAAGCACGAATGTTAATCTGGCAAATTTTAAAGGAATAATAGTATGGTCAGAATTATATGTATTATACTGAAGGCAGTTACATTCCTGGAGTCTCATTTAGGATCAGATCCTGCTGTTGTTTGCACTGAATAGTGTCACAGTTAATGAAAATGCTTACAGAGTTATAGTGCATGTATACGCTATATATATATATAGTGTATGTGTATATATATATATATACACACACTATATATATACATGCACTATATATATACACACTATATATATGTATGGAGATATATATTGCCCTGTAGGCCATGATCAGTGTTATCTTTAGTTATTGTATGGTGTTTTAAGATACTATTGCAATCAAATCCTAAGAATTACACCATCCCATACTTTTTCAAGTGAGAGTTCACTGCTTCCTATTGCCCTAATTCCTGTTCCATGGCCATGACTTTCTCAGATGGAAAGCATGTGGCAGTGTAGAGGTAGTAAACTCCTAAGCATGTGAGCTAGAGAGAGAAGCCAACAGAAAGTAAACAAAACACTCTTGTGGGTTGAATGAGGTTTGCACTCATGTTCATGAGCAAACCATTTAACTACACGCTCCTGCAGCTAGTTTTGTAGCCTGCTCCAAGTTCAGAGCAGCCACAGGTGCACAGCAAAGTTAGTTGTGGTGAAGCTACTGGGGCTATTCCCTGCACCAAACTGAAGCGTAGACTTGCTGCTGATGGGTACAGATAAGCCAAGCAGTGCAGTAAGAGCCAGGATGTGTGAAGAGGTGGAGTGGCACAAGGCACAGATGCTTTTCCCTGCAGAAAATAGGCCATGAGCAGATTTCTGAGAAAGTGATGGGCCTGGTTTGTGAGCCCGTTTCCACCATCCCAAGTAATGACCATTCATGGGTTAGTACAGGAGGCTGTACGGTACAAAGAGTGTCCTCTAAATCACAGAGCACAAACTCCTCACAGTAGCTTGTAAAAATCTGAAGACAGTGCAAAAGACCAGAACGAACGAATCTTCAGTGTGTGAAAGGAGGACTGCAGGAGACAGCGGAAGTGGGTCCCAGCTGGATGTCTTGGGAATTTGTTAGATAAAATGCTCAACTGGTCCTAGGAAGCAGCATGTGATTTGTTCTACAGAAATGTGTAGAATCCTGGGGATTTCCCTGAAGCAGTCCTAAGGGAAACCCCTTCCAGGCCCCATGTCTGGTCACTGGTTTAACCACAAACAAGAGGCAGGAGCCAAAATTCCGCTTTCCCTGTACCAGTGACTGGCCTGCACTGTGGTCTATCCCCACTGTTTCAAAGGAGGGCATGTGAACAAAAATCAAGAGCCTTGTTATTCCTTAAGGGTAGAAAAAAATCTTCCCAAGCCTTGCAGATGAGCAGCAGAGCACTGAAGCATGGAATTATATATGGTAATTATTTGTTTTGACAGTGCAACAAAGACCTGATGGCAAAGACTTTATTCAGTCAGTTGAAGTATTCAAAAGGTGTTACTACATTCACTGTGCTCTATCTTGAAACAACAAAAGGTTTCTTGCTATTACTCCAATTAAAAAGCTGCTTCAGGGCCTTCGCAAATGTGATGCTTTGAGCCTGTTGATAGGAGTTTAAATTCACTCATGCTTGGCACATACTCATGTGATCTTGCAGAACTGTCCTTTAATTAAAATAATGATTTTCTTTTTGTAATGCTTGTTTCCCAGTTTGGAGAACTGTCTTTCCACTTCATACTACTAACCTAGCCTGATGTTTTGCAAATGACAGACTACGCACAGCCAATCATCTTATCAACCCTTTTCTCTGTTTGATTTGACGTTTTTTAAGCATAGGTATCTCTCACAACCTGTTCCCATGGGGAGGGAAGTGCGACACGACTGTCCCACGGAAACAGGTAGCAACAGAAAGCTTTGACTCTACTTCGAGTCCTGCTTTCACCTTTGCAGAGAGCTCCTATATCAGAATAGGAGTGGATTATGCCCTTTCTATGCAGAACCTGCAAAGCAAGCAAGGGTAAAATACTCTGCATGTACAGGACGGATTAACCTGCTATAATGCCAAGACTTGCACTGAGCACAATTCGGTTTTTCTGCTTGTCTTTTCCATAAACATTCAATCATTTATTTTTTTTTTCATAAAAGACAAATAACCAGAATTAGCCATGTTGTTGTTGTTGTTGTTCATGCTTCAGAAACAAATACTCATTTTTGAAAGGTTTGAATTGAAAGAGAAAGATTCAAAGGGCCTGGTCTTGGTTACATCAGCAAAAATCTTTTCCAGCCTGTAACGATGTCTGTGGAGTTCATGAAAAACGTACGTTTTACTAGCCCCATATTTCAGTGTGCTTCCTTCTTTTCTGGCCTTTCCTTCTTCTGACATATTCTGCCTTTCTTTGTCTCACTTTCTGCTCTCTCCTTTTTCCCTCTGTGTATTTTCCTATGCTTTCCTGACTGAAACTTCTAAGAAAGCTAAGGAACTTTAACTGAAAGCATATTGCATGGTTGCCCTAATAAAGATTACTCTCAAATATGGCCAGGGAAGAACAGTATCCCAGATCAGTTCATCCCAGTATTTTACCTTGCTCCAAAAGTTTTTCTTTATTTGGTGTCACACTTAGTCTTTTGTTTTTCCTAAGATTTGGAAAATTTCTTTCCCTGGGCTGACAAGGTTGGAGGCCAGTACTGCTAAACAGTCATGGAGAGACAACAGTTTATGTACTTCAAGCTTCCCCATCTAGTGAATAAAATACATTCATCCGTTTATCCAATGGTTAACATCTCATGCATATACTGGGTTTTTGTGTGTTGTTGTGGACACACAAACAATTTCATAGGGCTCCTGTTTTCTTACTTCATACAATGGTTTCATCCAGAATTTCCACAAATTCCTGTGAGAGAAAAATTAATACAAAGCACCATCAAACTGGTGGTTATCTTTCAGCTGCAGTCAGAATTACACTAATTTGTGCTGTGACTATAGATCTCCCTGAACAGCTTATTTTCACTGGATTATTAATTGCCTGTAAAAGGATGAGAGTTACATGGTTGAATTGCTTACTCCAGTGGGAATACAATAGTTTTATGGCAATACATAGCAGGCAAATTTAATTTTTCTATTACATTAAAATGTTTTTTTCCTTCCACATATTTAATCTGATTTCTTTATCAGTTCAAACTGTTTGCTACACTTTTGTTCAATTAAATCTCCAATTTCTGGAACAAAAAATAGTTCTTTACATTGGTTCTTTATGTTGGTTCTTTACCTGAGCTACACATTTGCCAGCAAATGGAAATAAAAGTGGATTCATACATAAATTCCTTCCACCAGCTCTCTCCCTCAAAATCCTATCTGATGATGAACAGCAATCATTAAAACCAGGCTTACCCATGCCAGGTGGTTTCTGCTCCCATCAGAGGCTGAGGAGCACTATCCCAGTGTGCTCCTGCACTCCCAACAACCAGGCAGTGGCTTCTAAAGTCACTACATCAGACTCTCAGACTGTGGAGGCTTATACATACCCTTACCCATTTGCCAGCTTTTCATCCGTTCAGTTAAAGCATTTCCTTGAGATTTGACTTTTTCTGTAACTTAATGATGGTTTACACTCAGGTTTTTTATTCTATCTCTACAGAACCAGTGCCACAACTGCATTTTCATGCCTTAATACACTTGCCTAAATTGACCTAGCTTGATAAAAGTACACCAAATTCAAAAGTGGTAAAGATACTGAGTAGTCAAATGAAGTAACTGAGGGCTTTTTTTAAGCAGTTTAGATGTAGAAACTGTAGCATTTGGTAGATAACCTTGCACGTTAGGTCAGTGTACAGCCCTATGTGGCAGGGGACCCTGAGTTCAGGAGCAGAGACCATGGCAGAGACACTATGACTCCAAACTGCAGAAGAAATCTCTGCCAGACACTCCTGACCTTTTTATTTACTGGCAGCTTTTATTTAAATTTGTTGAAGAACAAAGGTGAACATTTACTGACCCCAGACAAAACCAGATATAAATTATCATCCAGGGAAGTTCGTCCACTGCCTTTCTCAAATTTAACAAGTAGAAAACATTTCTCTATCAGGCTCTTGTCCCAAAAATAGCTTTTCCTAAATCACAACCAACTCGTCTGCATGCTCATTTAAAAAGTGTATTTGAAATATTACATTGTTCACACTTCTAAACCCCAGTTATTGTTTAAAACATTGAACATCTTGTCATTACTGAACATTCTACATTGGAGTCAGTTCAATTTTCAAGTTTCAGAGTTGATGTTGGCAACCTCAACTCTCAGACAGCTCCCTGAGGTCCATTTATTTAACTTATTTACATAAATGTGACCTCCAAAATACTGGGAAATGGATGGAGGTGTGGAGTGGAAAAATAACGACAGCAGAGTAAAGAAAATATTGGATGTATTGATGTGTGCTAACCTTAGATACAAGCCAATTAGTTTGTGCTGCTCAAGTATCAATTTATGTAGCTTAAAATCTTAGACATTCTCTCCCTCCTCCCTTCCCCCCCCCATATTTTTATCTTTTTTCTTTCTCTACAAAATAAGTTCAAATAAATAACAGCAACTGGGTTATCTCAAAGAATACCTTCCTTTGAAAACTAGAAACTACTTAGCAGGCAAATGCTTTCCATCGTTAGGAGTTAGCAAGAGGTTCAAGAGACTAACCAAATTGTTATGTAGGAAAGTACATATCGTGGTACTGTATTCTTCTGATCTGTCAGATTTTGGAATGCGGTTTTCAGAAATGTGAAACTTAACTTGCTTTGTTCCTTTATTTTTCAGTTCATTACATTTAGGAAAAGCAAAAGTCTTGACTAACCTTTTGTATTCATGAAACGTGTCTTAACAGAGTTTTGAAGTAGAATTTCAGTTGCCGTTTTTATTTTCCACATTAACTCTTAAAAAAAAATATTTACTTTCGGCCAAATGAGAACACACTTGAAGGTCAGAAGCACAAATAAACCCAGTCAGGGTTGAATTCCCTCCATCACTCCTTCGTTGCTCTGACAGCATTAAGCAAGGGACAAAAAGGCAAATGTTAATAATGAAGTGTCAGCCTGGGTATTTGTCATTAATGCTGAATGTCCTTGCTCTTATGTGTACTTTTTTTGTCAGTGCCCTCACGTTCTTTTAAAACTCTCTAGGAGAAGAAACTGTAAGAGAAAATCAGCAAAATATCAGCTAAAATGGGACATGCATTACTGTGAGGGTGGTGAGGCCAGGAATAGGTTGCCCAGAGAGGTTGTGAATGCTTCATCCCTGGCAGTATTCAAGGCCAGGCTGGATGAAGCCTTGGGTGGCATGGTTTAGTGTGAGGTGTCCCTGCCCATGGCAGGGGGTTGGAACTAGGTGATCTTGAGGTCCTTTCCAACCCTAACCTATGATTCTATGATTCTATGTCTTGACATGAGAAAATATACAGTGTAATTATTTTGAGATCACGATGATGACTCTGAGGATTTCTTCAGACGTTGAATCAAACTCTCAGGTTGTATTCATCTGTCCTTGATGAATCCTCCCTAATGCGGGGTTGTTCTTTGAGGGAGGCCACACAAGAAGGACATCATTAAAGAAAAAACCCTAGGGAATCTGGCTTGTATCTTCCTAGACATCTACTACTTTTCCTGCAAGTCTGAAGAGCTGGTCTTACAGCATTCAGTGCACTCCCACTGATGGCTTATTTTAATTTGGTTGAAATTTACATCTCTGATATTTTTCCATCAAGTTAAGAGAAAGAAAATGACATATGACTAACAAGCAGTGGCGGGGATGAACTAGTCACAGTATTAGCAACCTGGTCACATCACTAATCTAGTCATGTTGTCATGCCATTTAACCAGTCACTGTTTGCAGCTGACATCAGATCTCAGGTTCTGCATACCAGAGGTCTGCCAGATGTGTCACGATGTCAACCAGCAATTAAGAACCGCAGGGTAGCTCACTCACTCCCTCTTCCTCCCCACTCTCCCCAGGCAGGATGGGGAGAAGAAACAAATCAATGTAAAACCAGCAGGTTAAGGTAAGAAAAATTTAATAACTGAAATTAAGTAAAATATAATGATAATTTGCATAATACCAACAATAACAATATTGATAATAGGGAATAACAAAAAAAGTAGAAATGAAAATTCAGAAAACACAAGTGATGCATAATACAATTGGTCACGACCCACTGACAGATAGCCAAGCCCAACCCAAGCAGTGGTAAGTCCCTTCCGGGTAACTCCCCCCATTTATACACTGTGCATAACGTGCTGTGGTATGGAATACCCCTTTGGCTAGCTTGGATCAGGTGTCCCGTTTCTGCTTCCTCCTGGTTTCTTGTGCCAGTCCTCACTAGCAGAGCATAAGAGATGGAAAAGGTCTTGATCAGGGTAAGTGCTACTTAGCAACAACTAAAATGTAGGTGTGTTATCAGCATTGTTCTCGGAATAAAGCCAAAACACAGCACTGCACCGACTTCTAGAAAATATAAGAAAATATAAGAAAAATAACTCTATCCCAGCTGAAACACAAGAGTAGATAGCAGGCTGGTTTTGATCTGAGCCACTGCCTCAGTCAGCACCTGCTCTCCTTTACAGCAAACCAGTTTTCCCAAAGGCAAGTCTCACTTCTGTATCTTTCTCAGTCCAGACAAAACCTACTGCTCCGGCAGTAGCTAAGCTGGCACACTTTGCTGCAGGGTGGGATACTCCAAGGAAGTGATCTGCCTGGACTAGGTCTTCCTAGGCTTTGGCTTTGGCCACTGGAACAAGGGACTGTGTTGGCACTGGCCATATTTCTCTATTATATTAGGGGTCAAGCAAGTTAGGCTCTTATGCTTGAGCTTGTTAGGATGGTCCTAGAGGAGCAACACTATTGAGAGAGGGGATCCAGTAGTGCCCAGCATTCCCCCCATCCTACCAAGACTGTCTAAAAAGCATTCATGTTACAATATAACCAGCCTCAGCCCAAAAGTTTTAAACAAAGAGAAACCGCATTCATAGGAATGATAAAGCTAATGAAGACAAGTTTTACACTGTACCATAGATCTATTGTGCATAACATTGTCCCGTCCTGGAGTCTGGGAATGATTTGTGGTTTTGAGCTGCTACTGACACTATAGCTTTGATGAGCTGGCCATGGGGTTTTCTTGTTTGTCTGTTTGTTTCTGTGTGTTTGCCCTGGCAGTTTGCTTTTATTTATCATTTGTAATATACTAATGTACTTCTCCAGACTGTCTCCATCAGGATAACAGAAATAAATTGACCTATGAATAACACAGAACAGAAGGAATGGAAAGCATCTGCTTTAAAATTCAAAAGATAGCAGTTTGTTTCTTAACCTGAGATAGGCTTTTGAACTATGAAATGAAAATGGCCAGTGCATGTGGTACGTTCAAGTTTAATAAGACAGAAAACTATCTGCTGTGAAATGAACCTACAGGAGAAGATCAAGTGCACAGCTGTGGAACAAGCCTGTGCACTCTGGATGCAAAATGATCCAAAGATAAACACAGACACAAGGTCTGCTGCAAATGAGTGTTGAAAGCTCCTTACCAAAACACCCCATGCTTCAGTCACAGCCTGGTGTGTTGGTTGTCTCAGGAAGCTGTCAGTCATCAGGAATCCCTGAGACAAGGCTGTGGCTCTCCCTCCACAAGCAACAGCTGTGTTTGTTGGGTGACATGGGAGTAACTACAGGGGGCTCAGCATGGGTCCAAGTAAGCTTTGTCCCATGAGAGCAACATTAATCAGTGCAGCTGAGGTTCTGATGTGGGAACAAATCTCTGCAGGAGCTTTTCTATTTCTATATACTAAAACTGAAAGATAACTGAAAGACACTTAAGAGAATGAAACTAGAAAAAGACCTGTCATAGCACTTTATTACTGCAAGGGGAAAATGCTGATGACTGCTACGATTTTGGAGCCAGAGATAGAATGAGATGGATGGGGACATTAGTGTTTTCAAGAGAACTTACAGTTCCTGCAGCTAAATTGTCGAGTAGGATGAATTTCCTAAGATATTTTGATAATTTGATAATTGTTTACAAAAGTATTTAGTCTTCTGAACCAGTCATTTAATGAGTTCTGTTCGGCAACTTCTTTAAATATAACAAGGGAGAGGAATGAAATTGAACCAGTGAAACTTTTTATTTGGGTAATCATTTTAAAAGCCCAAGGCTTCAACCTCAAAATCTGTTCTTGTTCTACTAATGTTTTATAATCCCAAAACCTCACTCAACAGGAAAAATTTTTCCTGTTTCATCTTATTTTAGGATTCACACTACAAAAAATCAATTTTCAGTTCAAAGGCATATTAACCACCTCAGGCTCCTCCATGTTGCTTTCACATGGTTTTTAAGTTGTCCTGACTTGGAGGTAAATTAATATTAACGTTTGATTGCCATGTTCTTTCTTTTAATACTGTATATTTATTTTTTGCTTCAGCATCATATTTACTGTAGGAAATCCTTCTGACTGTTTTCCTTTGTAGCCAGCAAAGCAACGACAGGGAGCACTGGTGTCCATGCCAAACACTATCTCCACTATTGTGGAGGACAGTCTAGTTCATTATGTATGATTTTACTATGATTTCTGTGCCTTATAGCTCTTTTTCATTTTATATGCTGGTATTTTGTTGTTTTTAATTTTTTTTTTAAAAAATCAGTGGATCTTAAAAATACCTTAAAAATACACACACTTTTTTTTTTTTTTTTTTTTTTCCAAAGAAATCTTAAAGTAATTAAAAGAGGAAATAAAAATCAGAGGCTTTACATTACAGGACTTCTTTAAAGTTCACTTAAGTAGTTGTAGATGACCAATGACTCCAAAAACTTCCTGATCATATAATATCTCTAGGATGGGAGAATTCTAAATTAATAAATAAATTATAACACTAGGTATTGGATCTGAGAACTTTTTTGCTTTAATAAAGGACAATATCTGATTTCATCCCTGGTGGTGTTCTAGGCCAGGTTGGACAAAGCCTTAGGTGACATGGTTTAGTGTGAGGTGTCCCTGCCCATGGCAGGGAGGTTGGAACTTGATGATCTTGAGGTCCTTTCCAACCCTAACAATTCTATGACTCTATGATTCTATGATAAAATCGATGGTAATAGTAAAAGTAGACACCAGTGTGCTGAGTAGTCCTAGTGCACTTGCACTGATTGCCATATGTGTCTATCAATCTGTTAAAACTCACAAACTGAGGTTTGTCAAACCATATCTGAGCAACAACAGATGGGGAAAAGAGTGAAAACTCTGGCAGAACTAGTTAGAGATAGCAATGAGATATCTCTGAGTGGGAATTATTTCCTTTTCTAGGCATAAGGATTTTAAACATCACAGTTCAGAGATTCACTATCATTTTGCTGCCAGGGAAACACTAAGGAACTGGTGTTCAAATAAAAAGTCTTCACCAAAATATTAATAAGATTTGACTTCAGAAAAAAACTGATTATGTACACACTGTAAATACAGTTTGGGATAGGGGCATGTATTACACCTTTCCTAGACACAGAATTGGCTTCTGTATCAAAGTTGTAACGCCTGAGCAATGAGGAGCCCCAAAGAGCAAAATTCAGATCAGTATGGAAAGAGGGTTTCTACTATAGCTGATTTACTTTACAAAGTTTATTCATCAGAAAATATGGTTTTGGATGATCAGTTTACATGAATATTTATCAAATTCCCAAACAATTTTATCAAAAATGTGTTACAGAGAGCGAGCAAAGTAATGTCAGAGAAGTTAGCATGTCTCTTCTTTGAAACACAAAAACATTTTTAGATTTCACTTGAAACTTTTCATTACGTAAATCATTTTTAAGAAATAATGTTTTAAGTCTTTGAAAGCTAAAAATTTGGGTTTGTTATTTCAAAATTTTGCTGAGAAATCTCTGCTATTTTTATTTTAGATTGGTCAAAAACTGGCCCTGTTTTCTATGCATCCTAATGACTAAGTTAAAGTCTGATAGTGTCACAGCAGCGTATGCCTGGAAATGTAAACACTGAAAAGATTTTTGATTTCCTATTTGCCCTTATTGCATCGTAGAGAAGCAATTTGTTTATAATCTCAATGAAATTAGTAGTTTATTTTGCAATAATTGCTAGACAGGATTATTCTCTTTGAGAGTTTCGCTCAGGCATTTCACAAAAGCTTAGAAGATAAACATGGTATTTTAAAAAGGTCTGAAATGTTTTTAAAATGCTTTCTTTGCACACTGTGTATTTAGAGGCATACATTTTCTTCAGCAGAATTACTTTCTTGGTTTCAGTTGTCATTAATGAATCACCCAAATGAGTATTGGGTTGGTACAATTATAACACAGTGTTAGTTAAGATGTCCATTTGGGTTATTCTACATATGATATTCAGTAAAATGTCAAATGTTTGCCAGAGTAAATTCCAGAAAGACATATCTGTCAGTACACTGAATATCATTAGTCATCCCTGTACAGCAAATACAGTGTCTTAAATGGACTTTATTATTACTGGTGCCATTTGTGACAAGTAATTATGTTATGCCTAATACTACCAAAACCTAAATTTTATGTGGTGTATATGCTGGTTTAAGCAATTCTCTTTAACTTAAAATATCACAGAATTAATTTGCAAATATAACTTATGTTAATTTAAAATATTAGAAACAGCTTCTTCAAATCAGGTAATAACATTTCTAGGTAACATTCGGTGACCTTAGGTAGATAAGATTATATTCCTCACAGACTAACATTATGTAAAATATTACATTAAAAAAATAGAATTATAATGCAACCAGATAAAAGGTACAAAATTTTGATGGCTTGAAACATTTAAATTAAACTCTACTAATGTCCTTTACCTCCAAACTAGCTGGCATAGTAAAATTACTTCATAATATTTCTAGACTGATTTATAGGCCAAACTGGTTCAATTATTGTGTGTAGGATTAATCAGCCATCAGGGAGAAGATAGACAAGAGGAGGTGACCAAAGTCTGGATGTGACCAAAATGCTCCCAAATGATGCTCCGAAATCAACATCTTTGACTAACAGCAGTGACCACTGGAAAGTTGTAACCTAGGGAAGAAAATGAGGTCTAGATTTCATGGCCAGGTCAAGCTTTGCAAGAAGAAAAACAGACCCAACAAAAATTTGAAAGTAAAACTGATACTATGAACTAGTATTAAATGTGAGAGTCAACTCTCCTCTTTATCACCACCAATTAATCTGGTAAGAAATAAAAGCAAAGGAGACTGGGTTTTGTCCATATTTTTACCTTTTTATTTAACCATGAAGCAAGTAAAGTGGTGTTATTCCATTAATTCGTTCTTTCTGCAGGGACACTCAAGAAACCTAGACTGAATTACCTAAATATTTAAATTTAAAGCACGCAGAGCAACATGCACTAGACCTCTCTGGTAATTCTCAGAAACAGCTTTCATTTATGAAAATTTAATTTGCTTCTGGACAATCCAAACCATTTCATCCTGATTTTCTGAGCAGAAGTATAACATGGTTTAACACCTGCCTTATATTCATAGCTTTGGATAAATAGTCTACTGCTTCTTAGGCAAGTTCTGAGAAACGAGACATTCACAGAAAAGTTTAGATTATTTCCATGTCGAAACAGAACTTTGTAAACTTTTCTTTAATATATCCTGAGTGATATATTTTAAAATATAGTTCAACAAGAAAAACACAATCAAAAAGTGCTACATTTGTCCAGCATTAATGGTTAACAATTTACAGAAAAGTGATTTATTAATACAAAACACTTAGAGGATAAAACATGAAACATTTATTTTACAATTATTTTATTGGGCACAGCAGCATGAAAGTTCCATTAGGATATTTCTCTTGTATTTTTAGCATTTTCTAAGCTATGTAAAAGGTAGACTACATACC
>JBCJKH010070734.1:0-17010 GCA_039877255.1 Loriculus beryllinus
CAGTATCTGAAAGGGGCCTATAGGGATGCTGGGGAGGGACTCTTCATTAGGGACTGTAGTGACAGGACAAGGGGTAGTGAGTTAAAACTTAAACAGGGAAGGTTTAGATTGGATATGAGAAAGAAATTCTTTACTGCTAGGGTCGTGAGGCACTGGAATGGGTTGCCCAAGGAAGTTGTGAGTGCTCCATCCCTGGAGGTGTTCAAGGCCAGGTTGGACAAAGCCTTGGGTGGTATGGTTTAGTGTGAGGTGTCCCTGCCTATTGCAGGAAGGTTGAAACTAGATGATCTTAAGGTCCTTTCCAACTGTAACTATTCTATGATTCTATGATTTTGTTCTCACTAATTACTTACAGATATATGAAAGCACACATATATATGCATATGATACATCTATATCCCTTGTTTCTTAGGCCATTCTAAGAATGTGGTAAAAGCTTCTGTGGGCATGTGGGAAACTAACATGAAAAGGGACAGAAATGGCTGTATCCAGTGCTATCTGCTTTGAACATCTGTTCTACTCATTTTCACCTTTCCACTTACAACAGCTTGGCTCTTACATTGCGTGTTGTTCAGAACTGAGAGTTCTCTTTAGGTTGACTGACAGCACTTCCTCTATTTGAGTAGAAACATTTTTGAAAGAGCAGTTCTCGTTCTGCTCAGTGGCAGAGGAAGTTCTGCTTGTCTGTCTCTCCATTCGCAATACCCATTTTCATGATCCAACACCTGAAGTGCATGGAAATGCTGGTTTATTTCTGATGCCAGTTTATGGGAGCCGTTTGGAGAAATCATCTTTATTCCAGAGATGCAACAGCCCTAACTGCCTATCAGACTGAACTGGGAAGCAAATGTTACATTTGGGGCTGTCCAGGTGGAAGTCCATTTACTTTTCCTCATGGAAAAAAGGAAGAAGAATGCTTTTTCTCATTTTTTTTTTAAAAAAGGAAATTTACAAGTCCCCAGGTGAAAGTTTCCAAGAAGGGCAACTGGAAAAAAACCAGATTTAGAACATAAAGATGGAATTAGAGTACTTGCCAAAGAGAACGATTGCTCAGCACCCACAATGAAATAACTCATTTATTATTCTTTATATAATCATGCTGACATTTGAACTTACAAATTCATTTTATACATGTATTTAAATATGTGATATAAAATAATGGCAATAGAATTTTGTTTCTAAAGGTGTAATTCTTGAGATGAAAATCTGCAAAGGCAAAGATTTGTATCACATGCAATTTGTGATCACCTAGCTCTTGAATTCGTTTGAAACTAAATCACAAAATACAGATCAAATATGATGTCTTTACAAGAGAATCTAGTGTGTGCTCAGATCAGTTTTATGCTACTTAAAGCGTATTCTTTAAATCTGAAACATGATAGCCATCATTATGTTTTCTCCTGTTGTTAAAGAGAGAAGAAGCTATAGTCACTGTGTGGGCAGACATTTACAAAGTTCTGCTTTATTGCTATTCAATGCGTTTCCAACGAGAGGAAGTCAACCAGTCTCACACATAAAACATACTCCAGAGTTCCTGAATACAGCTGTGACTATATCCGCACAGATAAAACAGAAAACATTTCTAATAACTGAACTGGGGCCTTCCCCTTCTCACTGTTTCCTTTCCTATTACACAATCACATTTTACAGCTGGGTTTCAACTTTGTAGGGTAGTAAATCATGCCATTTTCTGTTTTCTCTAGACTATTTGATAGTCTAGAGGGATTTGAAAACAACAAGCAGTTTTCTATATATGTAATGTGCACACATAAAGCACATGTACTTGCTTGCGCTGACTTCTCTTTTCCCCACTGGGAAATACTTTTCTCTTTCATACATGGCAGTATACTAACCACTCTTATCTTTTCTTTCAGTCTGAGCAGATTAAATAGCTGTTGCAATGTAAATAAGAAGGAATTCTATCAACTATGCTTACAATGTGTGCTAATAAAATGCACATAACTTTCGTCTGACTTTAGCTAGAACCATTGATGTGTAACATTCCCTCCCCCAAATTCTACATTTGCAAAAGGATTAAGTTAACAAATTGAAGGTGTACAACAAAAGGTTACTGTTTGCACCTGTAAAGCTTGGTTATAGAAAGAAGGCTACAGTGCCCTTGCAGGGTATAGCATCACTACAATGTAACAGGCCCACAAAGCTCAGATATCAGAATCATTTTTAAAGATGAGCATGACAGGATCTCAGCTTGTGCCAGAGAATGTCTATTCTTGGTGATTACATCTGACTAACAGGTATGTGTTGACTTATGCTGTGGACTGAGCAAAGAGTCAAGTAGAAAGAGAGAGGCTTTCAGTAGCAGCTCGTCATTACAGTGTGTGGTGTACTGCATTACCTATTGCTAGACTTTACCCCAAATTCAGGGGTGGTGGGTAGGAGGGCAAGTCAAATCTCAATCAGAAAGTGCTTAAGGTTTATACGCCTAACAAATTTAACCATAATAGAAGACTGATATTTGGACTGACTATGAAAGAGGCTGTGAAAATAAAAATGATGAAGTCTAAATCTGTTAAAACAGAGACAGTAGTAATTACTGTAAATACAGTTCTGATATTGTCTTCATGAACAATGATAGATTGAATAGCGTTGTCGTCAATTCCCTTGTTATTATTTCTTTGATGTTTTTCCACACACTAATCTTCATGAGACCTTCTTTACAGGCACAATGCATCAAGACTCAACTTTGCAAAGCTACAGCTTCCGAAGTTCATATGATACAGGACTATCCTGGAAGTTTTAGAGGACCTTGAGGAGGTTAATTGCTATCTTGGTTCCACAGCCAATACTGAAAACTTCACATCAACTCTGGAGTTGATTATGCTATGTTTTCTGGCCAAAAAAAATGTAGGGTACGACAGGACAATGCTATTAGATATTCATTGTAACCTGGTAGATCTAAATTCTAACTAATAACAACCCTGTGGATTTTTAGACAATGATAGTATAAGAAATAGCTCAAACAGTGTTTTAGAGAAGAACATAACCCAGATAAAATGTTTTCCCAAATAACTGAAATTTGGCAAAATTGGAAGTGGCCACAGCTGAGTCTTCCAAGGGATGGTGTCAGTCATCTAGCAATACTTCCACGTGAATCTATGATCGCTTTTGTTGCTAGTTATTAGGTATTTCACAATGTATTTTATACAAATTTCTTGTAAAAAAGTAATATGCAGTCTAGAAACAGGAGTAAATATGTCCATTTCCCAAAATATACTAATGCATGGATTTTAGGAGATTCTCTCATTACTGCCATAATGCAAGCCATACAGCTTCTTTGTGTTTATTTGTTTAAGTATTAAAACTGCCTCTTGAAGGAAAAAGAATAGGCAGCTCAGAGGTAGCACATTCCACATTTCTGGTACGTTATGTGGTAGCACGCCACATTCCTGTTAAGTTTTTCCATTCAAGATAAGTTCTAGTTACTAGTATGAAACTTGATTCTCATTAACACAGTTACACTGAAAAAAAATTAATGAACTGGAAATCAAAAAGGAAGGCGAAAGTAAAAAGATCACTTAAAAAAGAGAAGATAATATCACACACACAAAAGAAGAAGAAGAGAGAAGGGAAACATGACCTTCTTTTGAGGGGAAGAAAACCCTCAACCATACCCGCCAAAAAAACCCCCCAGCAAAACATTATTCAGAGATAACTCAGGCTTGAGTACGTAACAGAATATAAAGGACCTAGTATCTATTCCATGGAATGAAAATATGCTTAAGCATAATTTCCAATGAAAATAATTCACAGCTCAGACTTCACTGATTCTGTGGGAGAAATAATTAATTGCCAGTTATTAATTGGATTTGTCTGTCAGATGAGTTGTATCTGATTTTTAGCTACTGTTGACAAATAAACTAATTTAAAAAGTCACTTATGACTGGCTAGCTTTACTGTTTATATAAGAATACTTCAGCATTATGAGACTAATGAACAGTTATGACTTGGTCAATCAAGGAGTGACTGTATTTGTTGGCACAAGTTTGTTTCAAGGAAGAAACCCTGAAGTTTTCCATACTGCAAAATGAGTAAGAAGAGCTGTGCTTCTGAAGGTTCCCTTTTTTTAATCAGCCAGTTATATGAGATTTTTTGTTACGTACAGCTACTACCATTCATACATGTCCATTGCTTCATGTAATGGTCATTGGCACAAGTATATAAATAGGGATTTTTGAGAGTATGAGTCTAAAATGAGCTCTTCAGTCCATATTGAAACACCTGAATAAATGAGCTGATTTGCAGTAGCAGTGCACTTCAGCAACAGCCAGTATGGTATTGGTGGGGATTATTGAATGCTTAGAGGGTAAAGGAGGATTTGGGACTCAGATACATTTAAACAGGAAGACACCCCATAGTTGTTAGCTTGGATTCCTTTCTGTTTAATATTGTTTAAAAAGGATGCCCATAAAATGGGTTGAAGATACTAATTGAGAAAGGACTGCAGTAACTGATGAAAAGATGAAAATTTAAATCTTGGAGAAATTAAAATGTAAACCTTTCCTGGGTAATGCCTTTAGTAAAGGGAAAAGAGAGGTATTAATGCCAATGGGGAATAGGCTATAGTACTGTAAGAAATGACGGGGGTTTACAACTATACATTAACTTTATTATACAAGGTTAGGGGGTGAATCTGTAAATATCCTAGCGTATAAATGATTGTTATAAGCAGAAAAATAAGGGCAGAAAGAAGGTAATTTCATTTGTAGCAAATGGGTTTAGAGGTGGGGAACACTAAATAAAAACACAAGGTTAACTACTAGAATGAGCTCCTATGGCCTTTGACATGTTCTGTCTGCAGCAGCATGGAGGTACAACCAGGGATCTCGCTTTGGGTTGCTTCTTCTTGCCCCTGTGATTCTCAAACTCTGACATCTGCTCTGGTGATGGCATACATTTCATTAAAGTCACACGTCATCTTTTTTGGCAGTCCAAAATATCCTAATGAGGACTGATCAAAAGGCATGATGGTGCTCACTGAGTTAAGGAATGCAATCATGATGCCGGACCACAAATGGTGTTATTTACAGCTGTGGCAGATTTATGGAGGCAACAACAAGTGGCCCAAATAGCTGGCAGAGTTTTCATAAAATCAAGTATTGGGAAGAATTCTTTTTCTTAAATTTCTTATGCAAGTCTAGGGTAGGGGTTTAATGATGCTAGCTGAAAGAGCTATTTGTCAGACCAAGTATCTTCTTTCTGCCATTATTTTGTCTGTAGAACTGATTTTTGAAGGTTTTCTTTTTTCCTTAAAACTGATAATCAAAATGAGATGAAGGCTAGTTATTGGAAGAAAAATGTTGTGCACAGTCATGTTATCTCTGTCTCAGTACTGCTTGTAGCTAAAACAAGAATGTTCGTGTATGTAAATGACTGCCATTAAGCAGGGGGGTGACAGCAATGCTGAAGAGGCAAAACTATCTACTTAAATATTGCATAAGTGACTGACTATGTACAACCTTCGATTAGTGGTACAAAGTATCCACTGCTTAGTGTTTTGGAAGAATGCCCTTTTTCTAAAATTAAAAAAATGCTAAGTATACTCCATTGTTGTACAGCTTACACAGCTGTGGAAAGACTGAAATCTGGTGCATTACCAAGAGAGATGATGTAAACTGGAAACTTGACGTTTCAAAAGGAAAAAATACTTTAAATGGAAAACAGAACCCCCCCAAAAACCTAGTTACTTGTCTGCACAAAACTGAATTTCCAAGAATAAACAAAGCAAATGGAGACCAAACAGATCAAGATGGTTTTGTGAATGCTTTTTAAGCTTACTATAGGCACCCCCAGTGGGAAACAGCCAAAGTCAGTGAATCAATGAGCTTAGAATTAAAATGAGTACATTCATAAATTGTAGTATATTTTAATAATTTCATTAAAATAATGAAACATTAAAGTTTCAGTCCAGATCATTCAGTTCTGTGTACATGTTCGGAAGTCTTTATAAATTAATAAGCCTATGAAGGCCAACATTTATAGGTTGTAATCACATACTGATGGATGTAAATTACTGGAAAAATTAACCAGAGCTGAACAGCTGGCAGTAGCTGAAACTATCTCAGTAAAAATGTGAGGGTGAGAAGATTTTTGTGGACCAGGCTTATCTGTGGTTCAGCCTTAACCCAAGGAAGTCTTTGTTAGAAAATAGCCCTGTTACAGTGATTCTTATTATGTTAACACTACATATATTGTCTTCAGATTACCTTGTGTAATGTTTCCTTCACATGTCATATCTTTCATCAGATTTCGGGTTTGGTGCAAGAATGATTGAAGGCATGACTAGGCTCCTCTTCCACAATTTTCCATTAAGCTCCTTGAAAACCTGGAAGAAATCAGTAAATCCTTACAGGTTAACAAAATAAAAATAATTTTTCCACACATATTTAAAAAAATAGTCAAATTAATGAATGCAGTAAGAAACTGCTAAAATAATTTTTAAATAGCCATTTAAATGTGGTATGCAAAAAAAGATAATAATTTATTCACTACGTGTGGAAATGAGCATGATTTACTGTTCTAGTTTGAACTTTGTTCAAGGAGAAGTTTTGTGCAAGTACTACTGTAAATTAGCATGTACTGGAGTCACCAGCCTGTTCAGAATAGCAGAAGGTAGCTGTATTTTTTTATTAGCAATATAGCTGGTGCATAATTTTTACATCAAGTGTCATCATCTCATAGCAGGAGAAAATGATGTGTTCAGAAAGGACATATTACAGAGTGAGGAATATTAAAGCGTTCTACTGTAGAAAGACTATTAAGGGAGAATGTGATTTTGATGACAATCACCCATCAATCCAAGTCAAATCAGGTACATATTTAATACCACAAGTCCCTTAGACTGAACAACTCTTCACTTTACAGGATTTAATTTTACAGGTAGCATACATTTCATCCCCCATTAGCAAAATCTCATGCAGCTGAACTTCAGGAAAATTAAGGTAAGCATATAGTATAGGGTGGAAAGCTATGAAGCCAGTTATTTTCTTAGTGAGTATGTTACCCACTACAACTGAGACAAACCCTTAGAGGGAAAGGTAGAGATGACAGTGTGGTATTATCTGTGCCTTCCTCTCTCCCCTTAAACATTTGCAGAGCTCTCTCTTTATCCTCCTTCCAATTGCTTTAATACCTTCAATGGCAATAATGCATATGTTGAAAAAAATAAAAACGCAAAAAACCACCTACCCCTTCCACAAATAAAAACACCCACCCACAGCATGACTGTGGTTAAGCTCTTGCTGTACTGAAACAACTGCCAGGCAAGCTGACCGATAGTATCTGCCTCTTTATACTCCTTCCCATCTGCCTGTGTCCATCTGCTGTCTTGTCTATGATTTAAAGTCTTTGTAATAGTCACCATATTTTACTTTCATGTTGGAAAAAGCATTTAGCACAAAAAGGCCTTGGGTTCACCAGACATTAATAAACATTATTACAGCCAGTACACTTTTATTATAGATTATAGCCTGTTTTAGTTTGTTTTATTTTGCTTTTGACTACATCAGTTTCTCATGTTGTGGGATTGTAGTTCATGAAGATCTGTGAAGAATTCTATGCTACCTACATTTTTAATGAAAGTACCTACCTCCTGTTGTCTTGGCACAAACTAATGGATCCAGTGCAATCTTATTTGCAGCTAGATCAGGAAAAAAAGTGCCTGTTTTAATAATAAGCACACATTTAGTTTATGGCTATTAGTTAGCTCTAGGTTTTCCCATCAAATGGGATAGAGATTGCTTTAAGTTGCCATTTGCAAATCTTATGCCTGTCTTTAAAATGTAATAATGTATTGCCAGTAAACCTAAGAAGTAATGTATTTCTAGAACAAGTATCAACATTTGCTTTATTGAAACTACACTGCAAGAATTAAAGGATCTCTTTTAGGATTAGGCCTCTCTTGCTGATCCTGAAGGCTGAACAAGCCAGGGAGAATCTGTCCAGCCTCAGTGGACAGCTTGTGTTTGGCTCTGCCCATGCTGAGTGCTGGGAGTTTCACTGAAAAGTGTCTCACTTTTCCACTAGAAAGCATCTTTGAGTGGGGGGGGGGGGAAAAGTGCTTTTGGTGGGTATTCCACTTGCAAAGAACAGCTTGCCGAATGTCATCTTGCACTTAGATTCGCTGAAGCTGTCTATTCAAAGCAGTATGCAACTGTGATCCTTAACTCTTAAATCTGGGCAGATGCAGTCAGTCCCTTTCCCTTAATTTAATGACCAGATCTACAGTAATTTTAATGTTAGCTTAATCAGACTGTAAGCTCTTCAGGGAGAGGAACTGAGTTTTCTGTGATGTGTGGCATCCAGCCTGCTGTCAGAGATTTAATTCAGGATGACAACAGTTACAAAAGAATATGGAAACCATTTTATTAAGTAGAAAAAATGTTTTAATGTCAACTTCTGTCATAAGTTCCCTGTTGAAAGTGAAATATTAAGTTAAAATAAAACATGACAAGCATCAACTAGTATTTGTGTATACTTTGCATGTCGCACTAGGCACTCTAATAACGAAGACTTTTGTTTCTTCAAGAATAGAATAATACTTACCAATTTTGCATTGTCCATTATTTCCCATGCAAAGTACTAAATTTGGAAGAAAATTATGGTTGTCAGTTTCACTTTCTTTGTATCCATGTCTCGAATATTAGATCAAAAAGTAAATAAATAAATAATTCTGATTTATCCAGTAGTACTGAGAATTAGTGACACAGTGCATTGTTACTACATGCCTGTACTTGGAAAAAGAATCTCACTACAGGAATAGATCCTGTAACTTCTTAATGTTGTGTGGAGTACTTTTTTCTTTTTACAAGCACTCCTATTAAAAACCACTGACATTAGTTGCAAGGTTATTTGCTATATGAGATGTCAGGATAGGTGAATTTGCCTTTTGTACAATGATCCATTATGTCAAGAGCTTTTTGTACATGAATATACTGCTCAAGAGAGGTGCTGGACTAATGCATCTATAAAAGTGATGTTGTCTGCCTGCATGATGAGGGAAGTATCTAACATAGATGCACTGCCACCTGCCTTTTTCCACAGGAACTCTCACAGTCATTTCATTTCAAGGCTAAATGTGAGTTAGGTGTTCAGCTTGTATGGCCCAATTCAGTGTCTAGCTTCTTCTGAGACTGATAATAAGCTTTTCAGCTGTCATAACAGGCTGCAGATTGAACTACTCCAAAAAGAAGCAAAAATAGCAAATGTAACATTTCTTCAGGACAAGAGATAGAAGGTTTTATTTTGATAATTCTGGATTTTATTTTTATTTGAGAAAACTTGTAATTTTCCTTTTGTTCTTGAAAAGTTACTCTCATTGAAAAAAAACTCCAGGCATTTTCCTTCTTTTCCTACCATTAAATTAAGAGAAAAAGGCTGTCACTGGGAAATAAATGCAGATGATTTGGGAAAGGATAATGTGATAAGCATGATGCTTCACACAAAGTTCATGCACAACCATTAGCACCTGACATGCCCATTAGCTATATTGATGCAGAAAATCAATTTTCTGTATTATGAAATTGTTTTCTCTCTTCCAGATCCAGGAAATTACTAAATTTGATCTCTGTACAAAATAAGATTAAAAGATAGCAGTAGAATGGTGTAAATATTGCCAGTGTTTTCTGAGTGCATTCAATCAAGTTAAACACCAACACATGAATTTTTCCATATTTCTCTCTGTGTTTATATTGAGTTCCCATGAAGAGAGAGATGTTGTTGGTCAAGGCTTCCTGTCATAAGTGTTTGGGACAAGTACCTCAGGGAGTCAGGAAGGCTGAAGTGCAAGTAATTTGTACAGTTACTCGCTTTTGAGGCAGCATATATACTACAGGAGAGATCTTTCAGGATAGTGAATTAGAGAAGAGGGCTCTTTAAGCTCTGTCCGAGCCCTGGCACAAAGGCAGTTAACAAACCAAGCCATTGATCAAACCTCTTTCTTCATTACTGGGAAGGCTCATGCATATACAGTGAATTGTCCAGCAGTGACAGGAGAAAATTAAAATTTGCATTCAGCCACTCACACTGCCAGGAGCTTAATTCTTCCAGGAGTTGTGCTTCAGGTGGAGAAACTCAGTTCCCAAAAAATCAAAGATTGCCTGGAAGACAGCATCTTCTGGAGCTCAGGCTGAGGGATTTTAACTTCTGGAGAACAGAAAGAAGGTGCAAGATCTGAAAGGCAGATCTACAAGATTTCTAGCCATCTTTACTTCTCATCCATCTTTACGGCTTACAGAAGGTCCACTGGGATTCTGTCACTTATTCTGAGCTAGATATCAAAAAGAACACGGCCAGCAGATCAATAGGGGTGATTCTCTCCCTCTATTCTGCTCTTGTGAGACCTCACCTGCAGTATTACATTCAGCTCTGGGGCCCTCAGCACAAGAAGGACATGGACCTGCTTGAGTGAGCCCAGAGGAGGGCCACTAAGATGATCAGAGGGCTGGAGCACCTCTCCTATGAAGACAGGCTGTGAGAGAGTTGGGCTTGTTCAGCCTGGAGAAGAGAAGGCTCTGGGGTGACCTTAGAGCAGCCTTCCAGTACCTAAAGGGGCCTCCAAGAAATCTGGAGAGAGGCTTTTAAAAGGCAATGTAGGGATAAGACAAGGAGGAACAGACTTAAGCTGAAAGAGGATAGATTTAGATTAGACATTAGAAGTTCTTTACTCTGAGGGTGGTGAGGCACTGGCACAGGTTCCCCAGAGATGTTGTAGATGCCCCATTCCTGGCAGTGTCCAAGAGCAGGCTGGACAGGCTTTGAGCAACCTGGTTTACTGGAAAGTGTCCCTGCCCATAGCAGGGGGGTTGGAACTGGATGATCCTTAAGGACCCTTCCAACCTAAACAATTAAGAAGAGGAGAAAGCGAACATGTAAAATTATATGAAGGTGTACTGTGAAGGTGTTTCACTGTTGGAAGCTAAAATAAACTGTAATGGTCAAGATTTCAGGTGGAGGCTACTGAGCAGAGGCAATCTGAGACAGTAAAGGAAAACCCAAGCCCTAAATGATATCTTCTCAAAACAGACATATTATTATATGAATGAGGGAGAAAGACTTCTCCTACACAACCTTGCTTTAAGTACAAACGACAAGGTTTTCTTTCTCTTTTTGCATATATATCTGGATTAGCGTGTTTTCTGGTTTTTTTTTTTTTTTTTTTTCGTAATGATCTGTAACTGTGCTGGTTTGGGATATTGTGAATAAATGCTTGTATTTGCATTATACTATAACTGAGCATGCGTGGGGTTCAATGTACCTGGAAGAGCATGGCATTGCTCGCCTTATACAAACCTAATACTGGGTTATTTCAATAAAACTCTGCCTTGTTAGTACATAGTTCTATAGTCAGAGAGGAACAGAACAGGCTGTATTTCAGTCACACTAGTCAGATGGAGAGTTCACAACACAGACATTTGGAAAGAGTCATGGTTAAATGTGAGGCTTGCAGGGAAAATGTCAGTATCATTATTGGTTTCCACTGCATTAAAGGCTGAAAGAATCTTTTAATAAAATAGAACAAAGCCACATGCTCCACAAGCTGCTCAGTAACTTTGGGGTGAAAACTATACAGGAAATAAGGCACAAACATTTCATCAACTAGTAAGCCTACAATATCTTCTTCAAATGCAGCAGGCTGTTTCCAAAAGCTTTACAATGCATTACTCTTGCTTCTCCCAGGGGTTTTTATTCTTTGAGCAGTGGAATGATATGAATTCCAAAGGCAGGAGATTTTGTGAAGGGAAAAGATTTTCCATTCAAAACCAAAACGTGAAAATCACTGTATTTAGCTGACATTTAGACCTCTCATTTATTTGTATTATGAGAGTCCGTAATCTGGAATTGCTCTTCCATCTTCTTAATCTGTCTTTACCTCTGTTCCTCTCTAAAAGCATAGGCTTTCATATAGGTCTCTGATACAAAGAAACAAGAAGAAAAGACTTTTTCTTTAACATTTCTATGTTCTGCAGTCATATAGAAAAACAAAATAATCATTATTTAAGTTAATTTGTTGTCTCCAGCTATATATTTATTATTGTAATTTTAGTTATTGGTATTACAATATTGCTTGCAAGACCCTGCCAAGATTATATTTGCCTGTCACATCAGCAAAGTTAAAAACCACAATCAGAGTCATTCTGGTGAAGAAAAACTTGCATAGGTGGACAAGACAAATGAAGAGATAAATGGATGCAAAGACAGATGAAATTGCTTGCATTAATCCACAAAGCTTATCTGTGACAGTGCCTGCAGAAAACCTGGATCTTACTGAAACAAAACTGTCAGATCTAGCAGTCCTTCCAGCTTGGAAAAAAATTGGTCATGCATCTGATATCTGCAGTTAATGATCAGAAATCAAAGTCCTACACAGAAGCTGTCAGGGAAAAAATTATAACCATGAAACAACCCATGTTTGTCAGTCTTACTTGTATTAAAACTGCTTTTCCATTCTTTACTGGTTCCTTTCAGCCTAGTGATATCTCTCCCCAGATCGTGAAAACTGTCATATTCTGTACAAGAATGAGTTTACAGACAGAATCATCTGTGAAGCAAATGACTCACTATAAGCAGATTGTTCCTGGGGGACATGGTCACTGGCAAAGGGAAAGCATCATAGATTACGTAATCCCCAAGTGATGCCCCACATCAGGAGAAAAGCACTGTGGCACACTCTGGCTGAAGGGTAACAAGAAACATGAGTGAATCTGTGTGGGTAGAGAACGTGAGTCACTCTTCATAAATACAGAAAAATTAACCAAGATAGTTGCTATATTTCCCATATACTATGTGAAGCTATATCACCTGAAACATCCAGTTCTGAGGCAGAAATCCCTACACAGTGTTTAGCATACAGTGCATATGGCTGATACTTTGTATGACCAAAGCAAATAATGAAATCAAACAAATTATCAAAAAGTTGTTTCTTCACTTATTTTAAGTGCAATGCAATAGGGATAGAACAAAGATATTTTGCATCAAAAAGCAGTCAACACCTAGCATCCTTCTTAGTATGTGACTTGCACATCTACAAAGATGGAGGAATAAAAGTCATGGAGCTTCCCTCAATAATAGAGTATTAGCTTGCTCCATTCTTTACACCTTGTGAAATGCAATATACTGAATTCTTGCATGTTTTTTATAGTGGAGAGCAATTATTGAGAAATGTAATGGAATTGCTTTCTTAAAATTCAAAACCTACTTCTAGAAGAGTGGGGGGAATGATAAAGAAATAAATGATAGACAAGATCCATTGCAGGGTTTAGGTTTTAAAATAAGTTTACGCCACATGAATTATATGTTCTCTACTGTCTGGCACACAACATCTGGTTTTAGTCTTCATAGAAGATCAATAGGAAAAAATATCCTATTAGGTGGATATGCATAATTTTTAATTTTGTCTTTTCTTTCTATAAGCAACATACTACTGTTACTGCATTCAAGCGCATCCAACTGTGGCGGGTTACCAAAGCTGTAGCCAAACCTCCTGGACACGATTTGGGAACGCATTGTCACCCTAACACTTTAAGAAGCTTGTCCAATAGTTTGTTTTGAAGCATGTGATGACCACGCTGAGAGGCACAGTCAGCTCTGGTAACTTCAGAATTCCTCTCAGATGTGTGATAACAAGTTCAGCCTTCACCACTCTCTGGAGACTAGCTAACAGTGAAATCCTGGACATCTAAAAAGTCACCTCATTAATCAAACTAAAATCAATATGAGAGATCATGGAGCACAGAAGAGGCAGAGCTGAAGAACGCTCGCCTTGTCTTAGTTACTTACACTTCTGTGCTGCTACTTTTAACACAGTGCACTGGTGCACAAGCAAGCATGGACAACCTTAAATAAGACTACCTGGGCCAACAGAAATGTCACATAATCACCAAATCTATTCTTCTTCTGGAAGCTCACCCTTGATTTAACATATCTCTTTCACTCCAGTATAGGGTCATTCTAAAAGCAGGTTCTTCTGCAATATTAAAAGACATAATATTATCCTGCTACAGGGCCCACATTTCTGTCTCTGCTCTGCAATTGTTGCTTGGCAATGTGTTCCCATCTCTTCAATGAGGTTATCTGTAGTTGAACATCTGCTACAATGCAAATACCTTCTTAGTCTTGTTTACACCCATAGTGTTTTCCTTGTGGTGGAGAAGAAGCTGAAACAATGCATTTGTTTTTAACAGCAATGTCATGGGCCAATGCCATAAGGCACCACCAGCCAGTCAGTGTCAGTGTTTGGCCCTGGAAAAATAGCATGAGAACTCAGGCTGCTCTTGCTGAACGGGAAGCACATGCATTTTCCGAGGCTTTTGGTACAACAGACAGAGGAAACGAGACAGTATGAAACTCAGTTCTCTCCATCTAAAATCCTTGCTTGCTTGCAATACTGTGAAACATTGAAGGGGAAGGATGGAGAGAAAACACTAACTGTGACGGACAGCAGGAAGAGAAAGGACCTTGAATAATATACCACATCACAAAATATTCTGCCCCTCCTGCCTCAAGCAAGAAGAACAAAATCCCTTCCAAATGAAAGATATTAAATGATTTTAAGGTGAACACCATCCAGGCTTATCAGCTGTCCTGTCCTCGGATAGAAGAGTATTACTCAGCAGAGGACATTTCAATATTCTTCTTATGCTTTTTTCATTAACCAAGCATACTCCTGATTCTCATTAATTATATATGTCTCCGAATACTTGCTGATAGTCACAGTCACTCAGAAATGAGCAATATGAGAACAGAATATTAATAACTGTGTCATAAGCCGTTCTTGCCAAAGTACATTTAAATTAATGGATCTAAAAAATGATTTATTTTCTAATGAGACTCATTAAACATGAGATTAAATTTTAACAACATTTGATAAGGCGTAACAGACTGCCAGTGGTTTCAAAGCCTAAGCAGGAGTTTGAGCATCTCTAAGGTGAAAAAAAAAAGTAATTAAACTAAGTATTTTACAAACAAGTTAAACTACAGGTTAAAATGATAGAGATTCTTGTATTGGGCTTACTAATTACAATATATTTAAAATGAACCTAGAGAAAATGAAAGAAGTGAATGTATGGAAAAAATATAACACCTTTGTCTCGAAGAACACCTTTGTCTGTAAATAACACCTTTGTCTCAAAGAACACCTTTGTCTCTAAATAGCTAATAGAAAGGCACAAAATGGATGACACAAGCAAGCAAAGAAAAACAAGTGAAAGGCAACTATATTGACCATATCCTTTGGCCTCCATCCATTATGCAGCCGAAAAGTGAAACTCTGTGCATTAAAATAGTATTTAACAACAATGGAAACACAGAAATAGAAAGCTTGGGTGAGGGAGCAGTCAGTGGCAGTCAACATAAGCTGAGTGAAAGAATGGCTGAGCAGAGCAAAGTCTCTAGCTAGCTGCTAATACCTTTTTTGCCTTTATCTGGCAGCTGTAATTTGCCCCTGCACCACCCCACTCCCCTTCTCCCCCCAATTACAGAATGTACAATAAATACCAGAAAATAATTTTAGCACTTAAGAATATGCTGGATCAGCTGCTATCACTTTTATTTTACTGTATAAAAGTGATAACCCACTTCCAAGTATTTCAGTGGAAGATGCAAACATTTTTAAGACACAATGCGAATCTCCAAAAGCATGTGGGATAGCTCATCATGATGTTTTGTTGCAACATTGATAAATACCTGATGTGGTTTTAGCCCAGAAAGTAACTCAGATCTCAGGAGAATCGAAAGAATGTAACTCCCATGGGTTGAGATAAGACAGTCCAGGTATGACTAAGGTATGACACAAATCATTACTGCTACCACCAATAATAATAATGATAAGGGAAATAACAAGGGAAGAGAATACAAATGCTCATCACCCACTGACCGATACCCAGCCAGACCCTAGCAGTACTCTAGCCCTTCCAGGTAACTGCCCTCAGTTTATATACTGGGCATGATGTGTTGTGGTATGGAATACCTCTTTGGCTAGTTTGGGTCAGATGTAGTGTCTCTGCTTCCTCCTGGCTGCCCCTCCTCCCTGGCAGAGCATGAGGCTCACAAAGTTCTTGGTCAGAGTAAACATTTGAGCAGTAACTAAAGCCATCAGTGTTATCAGCACTGTTCCCAGGCCGAAAGTCAAAATCACAGCACCGCACCAGCTACTAAGAAGGAGAAAAATGACTGCTACTACTAAGCCCAGGACAGTATCCACCCCTTATTCCATACCATTCACGTCATGCTCACATCCCACATTTTTCAATATACCATCACTCTTGTCTCATATACGTATACATCCACACGCACAAAGAGAGAGATGTCATTCCGTAGTGCATGAACCAATCCCTATGAAGCTGCGGAGTTAATCCAGTCCATGATGTCAGGCTCCATCTTTTGTAACAGTCTTTCAGAGCAGGAGAGACAGTGTGCAGTGTTGGATTGTTTCCTGCTGATGACACCACGGAACTCATCTGGTCACTGCTGAGCTTGTCTGGTTTTCTCTGAGTTCATTCTTTGTTGGAATAATGGTCAGAGGGAAGTCAGGGCCAATCACTGGTGACCTGAAGACATCTAGTTGGTGGGCTATAAAAGTGCTACATAACAGGCAACAGCATACAATTGAGTTCATTGGCTGTTTTCCCTAAAATCAAATCCCCTTGAGGTATACATCAGACTTCCCCATTTTCCCTCATTACCCACCAAGTATATCTGGGTCCCTGAGCAAAAAAACCCCACGAGTGGGTTTGCCTTTACCTGGAGCAGGAATAACCCAGACTGTCTTCCCCAGCAAATTCTTTATGTTCACCGAAGGAACTTTGTCCCCCTCTACAGTGTGTAAAAGTTCTGACTGGGCTGGGCCAGCCCTGTTGGCAGATCCTCTGGTGTTGACTAACCAGGTGGCTTTTGGTAAATGTGTATCCCACCACCCATTGCTCTCAGCATACCCACTGTACCATTTGATTTTCCCAGAGGCTGATGCATGGTAGGGGATGTGATATACCCACTTAA
>JBCJKH010070739.1:0-18161 GCA_039877255.1 Loriculus beryllinus
ATGAAGACACTTCAGTCTTTCTTTTTGCTGAAGCTCAGACTTCCTGCAAAAGCAGAAGCATATAGAATTGGAACCAGCTAGCTCATCAGCTGAAGTAAAATTGATTATGGAAGATACACATCTCCAGTTTACCAGCAGCCTTGTTTTGGGCCACAGAATTCACCTACTGCTTCCCTGTGTACTTCCCTGTAAGTCATAGCTTGTGTGTTTCTTGCCAAGTAGGGACAGGCGGAAACTCTGGGTACTCACCTTAAAGAGCCAGCATTTCCTCAGTAGGCAAAGAAGACACCAGGTAAGTCCTGCTTTGAGAGCAGGAAGTGTGATAGGCAGTCAGATTTTTTTCAGAATAATTTGATTTCAGGCCTCTGAAAGGACAGAACTCTCCACCATGACTTAAATAACTTACCTTGTGATGTTTCCTCTGCCTGCTTATGTGAAAAGGAGTGGTGAGAGAACTTAATTGAAAATAGATTTTTAAGCTTGTTTTCAAAGAGAAATCCATGAGATGAATTCATAAAGATCAAACCAAAATGTATGCAGATTCTTTAGGGCATATATTCTGTGCAGTCTTGTAAAGGAATCTTCCACAATAGTGGGAACCAGAAGTCCAAATCAGACTAATAATAATAAGAACATATTAGTGTATTCTAGGAGGAATTACTTCCTTCTACAGAAAGAAGACAAAATGGTGTGAAATGTTTAAAACTGCCCTGAATAGCACCTTAGCAAAGATTTTAGTTTCTATGGCATGGTAGTAAGGTAGAGGAATATAGACCAGAATTTTCATCTTGTGCATAGGAATGTGATGTTTCGGCATAAAGAGATTTTTCCTTCCTCCGTGTGCTCCCCACTCCCCAAAGATGGCCTTCTCTCCATACAGATCCGTAAGGTCAGCCCTGTCTAACAAAGAGCCATCTCAGCCTTTTTGTCTAAGGTGTGATGGTGTCAGACAGACAGTACTTCAAAACTGAACTGTCATTTGTCATTTTAAGTGTACTACTGTACTCCCATGCTTCTACCAGTGGTACTAATGCACATCAGCAGCATTGCAAGTAATGTCTCACAACCTAAAAATTATTTTTTGTAAGAAGGAATTGCGAACAGATACATGAGATGACAAAAATGAAGTTAAAATGTGTTTAGCTCTGATTTATAAGACTATGGCTCTTGGAATATGATGATGAGATAAATCTGTTCCCTATAATTGTAGTGACACAATGGGGAACTTTATGAAAGCTGAGGCCTTTTCAGGATAATTAAATAAGTTAATTTGCAATCTGGAAAAAGCACCAGCTGGAGTGTAATGATTCACTGAAATCTCAGTACTGCTCCTTCCATGGATAACAGGTCTGTTTTGGTTTCTCTCTTTGAAAGCAGATGCTGTCTATCTTATCAGATGGCATTGCTACAGCTGTTCTAAGCACATACTTGGGGCAAAGGGACCCAGTAAGCATCCTTTTCTTTCCAGATTTCTGTGTAAGGAACCCATTCAGAGGCAAAACCAACCCAATTGTCTCAGTAAGAGAAAAGACATTATTATTTTACAAATTCCCTGTATAGGTAAGATACATAGCTGTTTTTAGGAATAAGCTTCATAAAAGCAAGTAGAATTCATAATTTATTGTAGATTCATCTCCTTTCTCCTGGGTAACAGAATTATAATTTTGATGAAAACTGAATGTATATGGTAAAAGCACATTAAGAATTATGGCCATGGGAATTAGTATCCTGTTGCCCATAAGTCTGCTGTGGGGAGCTAAGGATCAGGCAATTTTTTTCCTTGGAAATACAGAACTACAGAATGGTTGGCCTTGGAAGGGACCACTGGAGGTCATCTTGTCCACCCCCCTTGTCAAGCAGGACCACACAGAGCCAGTTGTGCAGGACCATGCTTCTGAGTATTTCTTAAGAATGGTGATTCTGCAACCTCTTTGGACAACCTTAACCTAACTTGAACATAGATTAGAGTTCCTCAAGCAGATCTTTGTGGGCTTCTGCATATATAAAACAAAAAAGCTGAATATTTATACCATGTGGCATTCAAGAAAGCTATTTTTAGTAATGCACACCCAAGTTGATTTCTTAGGGAGTCCACCTAATTTCAGCCTTCAGGTAGTTACAGCTGCACCTTGGTCATTGCTGTCTGCATTGGATTCTTGCACTGTCTGCATTGGATTGTCTTCTTGCTTCTTAATGAAGCTCTGTTTGTTAGACAATGCAAAGCATTTTTAATAAGACATAGTTCAGTCAGGTATCCTTCATAGGTAACATTAATTCCCTTATTATATTAATATCTTGAAATATCTCTTATCTAGCTAAAAACTCAAATTTCAGTCGTCTCATTGAGATGATCAATATTGTAAAGCATACAGTAGATTTTTTGTTGTGAAAGCTGCTTTGTGAGCAGTAACTGATACAAATCTGTATGTTTGTCACCTGATTATCAATCCTTCCATATCTATACTGCAAGTATTCATTATTTGATTTGAGCTACAAAGGTTTGTGCTGTCTTCTACAGAAATCCCCTAAAAATGACTGTTTATATCCTCAAAATCCTTTTCACTTTGTCCTGAATTATAAATGTTTAGATGCTTTATGTCAGCAAAATCTCTGACAAATTTAAGTATATGTTTTTTAAGCCTTCCAAGCAGTATTTAAATCCTGGTGCCAAGCAGTTCATTTGAGAATTTTAGATACTCAGTCCTATATTCATTCATTTCTGAGAAATTATTGTGAAATGGTATAAAGTATGTCAGCATGAAATACCTCAGCTTTAAAGAGAAGAGCTTTCTTGTCCAAGCTGGGTATAAAAACCAACCAACCAAGACAACAGGAAATGCAGAAGCAAAGTGTGATATACATGGCTTCTAAAATTTCTTCATTTAGAGAATCCTGGAAACTTTCAATTGTTTTTTCATAATTATTTCAAAATGTTCAAGTATGTGAGACAATATTTTTTGCTTTGATATATACAGAGGTTTGTGTTGGAGTTCATGAGGAGGAGTGTTGTTTTTCTTCAACCAGCTGGCTTGTTTAGTTATGAAAACAGCAGAATACAGACAGGCTTACACATGACGAAAAGATAAAACAGTCAATATGTGTGAGGAGATCTATTTTTTTTTTTTTTTGAGAAGAGAATGAACTTGATTGATCATTCATGGAAAGTGCACTGGCAAAAACCAATCAGTGAAAATTAAATGAAGAATAACAGATATTCCTGAAAAATGTAAAAGTAGAAAAGTGAATACAATAAGAAAAAAAGGAAATAAGTTCACATATATTTTCATATCCTTTTAGTAGTTATTGACTGAGCACCTCCTTGGAAAGCAGAATGCAGTATCATCAAAGACATCCTATCAATTGTAACTGAGTTTTAAGAGAGCTTTATATGTCTAACATCATTGTGTTTTATTTTCAAGTGATAATCAATGTGTGTTCTCTCAAAATGAGAGAATATAACCAATGCCTAATGCTTGAAACGGTAGTAATTTTTTCTTTTACAGAATTCAAACCAGATATAAGAGACCCTTTTGTTTCTTATATCTGCCAACTTCAAGCCTGTTTTCTCTTCTACAGTCTCTGGTTTTGGTGTAATTGCAGGTATATTAAGCTTTTCAAAAGACTTGAAGGCCATTTTATGATTTCACTGCAGTTTCATCAGCTGGGGACTCTTCCTCAGTTTTTAAATTTTTAACTACTTATAGGATGTGGCCTTCCTCATTCAAACACTGTGTAGTCTGTGGCAGCCAGTAGCACACTGAGAAAGTATTTTCTACCACCCCTGCTTCTGCTACATTACAGATGCTGCATTTCTTATACTGTGTTGGGTAGTACCATGAGCTGGGTCATTCCTTTGTCTCATCACAGCTCTGAGAATCCTTATGATCTGACTGCTGGCAACAGGCATTTGGGAGACAAAAGGTGTTTTCCTATCCTGATAAAGCAATTGAATCTTCCTTCTCCCTTTCTTATCCCTGAACTGAGTCTTGGTGTCTGTATTAGGGTGGCTATTCAGAAGCGACAGAACGTATTTGGGAGATGGATAGACTTTGGTGTTTGCGAGAGCTCTGCTTTGTCACCATTAGCTGAAGACTCCGTGTGGTCCCAAAGCAGTATGTGCATTTGAGTTCTTATGCTTCATAGAAATGCCTACAAATGTTGGTTACATGCTATACACTGTATGCATGTCACTCCTTTGTCCATTGAATGACTGCTGTTTTTCATGACAGATACTTTCTGCAGTGGTGAATATGCAGAGTTCTTCAGCCTTTGTACCCCAAAGCTGTTCTTGTGACCTTGTCTTGCTTTGGGGAGCATGCAATTCTGATTTTCAGATCAGGATCTTAAGGTAGTAAGGAGCTAAAGACCTAAATAGGAATTCAGAGTTTAAATATTTCCTGAATCTGATGTGACATATGTAAAATTGCTCATGTCCAGATATTTCATTACCTGTGTAAAAGCATTGTAAAATTTTGTGGTGAGTTTATCATGCACACTACATTTTCATATTTCTTGTTCCACTATATTTATAGTCAAATATTCTTGAAGTTACTGTTTAAAGATTATTGTTAGTATGAGGCAGGCTAAACACTGTTTCGTTTTGGGTTGGTTTTTTTGTACTTGATAACCACATGGCGTGATATCAAGGGTACTTTCTCATTTGTGGGTAAGTACAAAGTGATTAGTTTACCTTCTTTCAAGAATAAATGATAAGCTGTTTCTAGACATTTTGAGGGAAATAATGAGTGTTTTCTGGTAGGTGATTTATTTTTTTTAAAAAATAACTTCCACCTGCTGTCATATGACTAGAACATATAAATAACTGAACATTTTTAAAGCATTTTGTATTACTCGTTGAACTGGAAATATGCTGCTATTGGGGACTTACTGTAGCAGGGTTTTCTGGAAACTCATCATGGCACAGGAGTTTGATATCTCAGTGAGTAGGAACCTTGAACATAAATGCAGTATTGTTTCCTATTGGTAGGAAGGTTTCACTGAATATGCTACCTCTTTTATTTGGGGGCAGCCTGAAGTTTGGTTCCTACTGATTTCTGTATTATTTCTGTATTTACTTTACTTCCCTTTTTTCTTCTCTTTTATTCTCCTTTCTTCTACCACTGCTATTTCTCTCCCTCTTCCTCCCCTTTCAAAAAGAGAAGCAGTGAACACACGTACTTTATTTGCACATATTTCTTGCTTTGCTTGTTTTGATTCCTGGCATTACATCCTCTTAGCAGTTTTCATGTTGCCCCATGGGTTTAAGAACAAGAACAAAATACCCACACAGTGAAACTCATAATAGATGGATTCCGTAGAAGGGCTTATTTTCTGTAAACAGCACTAAAAACAGCTTTCATTTTTTTCTTCTGGAATGTCTTTTGCTCAAAACCTTAGAGAGGGAAGACATGAAAGATTGATGCCTGTTTTTGTTAGTCAGGCCATGGGAAGTGTGCTTTGCTTCTTTGCTTGCTTTCCAAGTTCGAGTATGCAGGGCATTTGGGAACAGTGTTAATATATAAAATGCTAGGCTGCCCTTACAAGCCCTGCTTTTGCTATGTCCTGCAAATGTCCTTTGATTTCCCTACAGTTAGCCCTTTTATTTTCAGTGAGTCAGTACCAATTGTGTTCAGTTTTGAGTATGCTTGAACATTACAAGGCATGAAACTCAACAATAAATAAACAAACCACATTTCCAGTTTTCATTTCAGTAGTAGTCCTCTCATTGGATGATCTGGTCTGTTTTCTGAAACTGAACTAATGGTAAGAATTCAGTTTGAAATTGTGTATTTAGTGAAGTCTGTATAGACATTTTTCAGTAATGTTTTGTTAGCGTACAGAGTACTGTAGCTTGCTGTCTAGTGATGTTTTCTCATTAAAATGCCTTTTTTTAACTTGCCATGAAATAAAACATTTATTTCCCATTGGGCCAAACCATCTATAAGATCTTTTTATTCACTTGAGAATACAAACACAGAGGTATTGCTTTGGACCCTTGTAGAAAATAGGAACAGTATGTGCATGTTTTTTAAGAGTGAGAGGAGAAGCAGTTTGTGGCTGTGACCCAGTAAGCAGGGCACAAACAACAGCTAGTTAGATGGAGCACTGAGATGTTTGTGTGTTGGCCTTCCGCTTCACTGCTCTAATGTCTCATGCTTGTTTTGACTGTAATCTTTTGGCACAGGTAGCATATAGCAGAGAGGGGTCTGTTATCATCTAGTAGAGTTAATGCCCAGAGGCACTACCTCAAATGTGTCTAATGTGTGAGATAGACTGAAAGAGATTCTGCAGGGGTGTATGAAAATAATTTAATAGCATGAATGCCATGCATACCTTCTGTAATATAGCTTGTGTGTCTTTGAAGGAGATGGTATTAGATAGGTAGTAATTGAAGATATTTTTTATTCTGAGTGTTTTCCTCTGTTAAATAATTAAAAAAACCCTCAAGTAATAATGTTCTATTAAAGTATAATGTTCTTTTCAACTTTGACTTTGTCAGAATTCCTTACCTGATGTGGGGAGGAAGAGTACAAATAAAAGAGATCTCCTTTGACACAGTTATATTAATAGACCTTCACTGTCTTTTAAAAGCAGTCTTGAGTTCTTGAGAATAAAAGTAGTGAAAATGTTGGGGGACCAGAAATTTACATGCATTTCCTTCCCAGGGAATTAATGGGAGAATAAATGACCACTTCAGTTGTTCATGTGATGTCTGCTTAAATTATATATGTGAAAATTTGAAGCCATAAGGAATTTTAGACTCAAAATTACTATTCATATTACTATGAGCATAAACCATCTTACTCACAAATACACACTACCTTCTGAAAGTTTGTCACTTTCTTCCACAGCTAAATTCTAGTCCTGGGAAGTTCTTGGGGAGCAAACATGCGTATTATGTGAATTTTGCGTGGAAACAAAAAGGAAAAGGATATATGACACTTTCCATAAGCATGTATTGTAATTTTCACATTTATGTTTCAGGAAAACCAGATGCCTCTGCTGAAACTCTTCTGGATCAGGAATGTATAAACCCTGTGAGTTACTCAAGCCAGCTAGAAGACTCTGGATGTGATGTCTCTAATGACTATGCGTTCGATTCTTTAGGCATAGCTTCTGATTTTCACCAATCTGAACATAACATTGACACTTCTAAGTGCTTGTTGGAAAGAGTTCCCCCACTGAGTCTATGCAGTGCTAGCAAGGAGAAACCTTTGACTGCTCCAGTGCAGTTTTTGCAACATCTGCTTGAAATAAGAAAACTGTCAGAAGAAGGAATCCTTCAAGCAGACTTCACAGAGCTTGAGAATGATTCTTTCACCATACGCAATTCAGTGTCTCAGTTGCTTGATGGACTGACTGTTTTTTACAACAGTCCTAAATTTCCAGTTTCAGATTTTCTTACTGAAGCAGTTTCTGTTTTGATCAGTTTCATAACTAATAATAAATTATCTAATCATGTTTTGAAGAAGTGTTTCAAGAAGCTGGAAGAATTTAAGAAAAATCTAATACAGATTATTTTAAGAAACAGCAGTGTCAATAGGGTAAGTTTAAAACATCTTCCATCTTTCCTATGCCATTTCAGTATACTGCAGTATTCTCCTGTATTTTATGCACTTTTAAAATATTAGTTTGTCTTATTATAGTTTGAAGGGTATTTGGAGATTTTCGTGATTGTTCTTTTTTTGTAATAAGGACATTTTTTTGCTCTAAAGCATTTGAAAAAGTTCTTGCTCATGCATGCAAGTTCTTCTATTCTGCTCCTGAGTATAGGACTCTTTAACACTGTTAAAACGGCAGATGAAAACAACTTTATAGAAAATATGAGAGAAAACCACGTTGTTCCACCTGCTATATGAAGATATATTGTAAATATTCACAAAGTAATGACTATATGGTTTCTTTATCATATTAAATAAGTTTATCAGATTAAATAAGTTGGTTTGCTTCAGATAACCTCTGTCACTCTCTATACATTTGCAAATTTGTGTTTTAAAAGTAAGTCAGCAGATGAGTGAAGAATTCAGAACTGGCATGTCCCCACCACAGACAGCAGCAAGACTAAATTGCATTTTGTCTGCATTCGTTATACTGCACTGTTCCGTGCATCATCTTGTTAGTTTTCTTATTCAATTGAAATATCCTTGGTCTGTCTTCACCAGGCCTCTCATAAGTACTGAATTCCATTGTCTGTCTTAGGCTTTTTGGTTTTCATTCTGTCTTTTAGAGTAACTTGGATAAGACGTGATGGTGGAATTGTCTGAGACTTAGATGTACCAGTATAGTGTCCACATATATGTAAACTACACTACCATTATAGTAAATGAAGATTGTATCCCAGTAATCCATGGAGCCTGATGAATGCTGACCAGGTACTAGGTCCCTACTTTAGGATGAGTTTGAAAGTTGCCTTTAGCAAAATGAGAACCTAGACATCTGCTACATCTGTGGACAGATAGAACCATAGAATAGTTTGGGTTAGAAGGGACCTCAAAGATCATCCAGTTTCAGCCCCACATCCACTAGACTAGGTTCCTCAAAGCCCCATCCATCCTGGCCTGACATGACATGCCAGACAGCACTGGTTGCATGTATTAGACATAGCCATTTTCCACCAATTATCTTTGTGTTTTGCTGTTTTGTTCTTATATTTAAATGAACAATTATTTTGAGAAAGCTTTTCAAGTACAATAAGGTTAATCTTTCTATGTCCAAAACCTGTTTTTAAGGAAGAAGCAGCAGCAGCCTTTCACTGTTCTTCAAAATCTTCATTGAAATTGTGTTCACTGATTCATTTAGGTTGGAAAAGACCTTTGTCATAATTTCAGATCAATCCCATTTACTGTGTATTAAGTATTTACCCAGAAGTTAAATATCAAACAAATATTATTGCCAGACTTGGTGGATGGGGAGAGGATATGCTTGTATTTTGGTTAGAAAGTGTTCAGAAAGAAGTCTTCATATACTGAAGCTTTTCCAGGACTAGAGCCTTGCGTCTCCTAATACCAGGGTGTTTTTTGTTTCAGTGTTGCCATGGTGTGATACTTAGTTTTTAATTAGAGGTATCCATGGCCAGTGTTTTGAAAGAATGTGAGCTTATGTACCATTTGTGTGGCATCAGGAATAGAATCATGCAGGTGTGAGTCCTTTTATTTTTGTGTGATTACAGGATAAAGAACACAGCAAACTTGAGCAGGAATTCATTAAGGACTTCTTCATAGTTGATTGTGTCCAGTGTTTCCACCTGTTCTTCTCCTCTACCCAAAGAGGAAGAGAATAAATAATTAAAATACTGTTAATTGTAGGAGAGCAACCAGAAGGTTTTCCAGAAGGGGATTGCTTGTTGATTGCAGAAGCCTGGCAAAGCCTGAAGTGAGAGGTGTCACATCTTAAATGGGAGAAAATATTCTGATAGATAAGGATGTTTCAAGTCTGCAAAGTGCTTTTATAAGTCATTCCAGACGTGTGGGATATGTCCATGCAATTTGCAGATGGCATCTTTTCTCTGAATAACTTCACTGAAACACGTGGCTTTTTATGAAATGTTTTATATGTTGCTTCCACCAAAAGATTGACTTAACAGTCGTTCCTATTGACAGACACTACTTCAATCAAACAGATTCAAAGAGTTTAAAAATTATGTAGGCCAATAATTAAGGGATAACTCTGGTAGTTCCCAGATTTCTAGAGAAAAAGGAAAAATGTATGTGGTAATTTAATTATTTATAAAGATTTATTAAAAAATCCTTTTTAGAGGTTTGGTTTTCTTTAAACTGAATTGAATATGGAAATAAATATGTAGAAATCAGAATCAGTAGCAGAGACTGTGTAACTAATTCTTCATGGGCTGTGTACCAGATATCTCCCAGGGACACTTTATGCTTCAGTTTTAATCATCACTGTTTACTCAAGCAGTGATTGAAATATCAAGATTATAGGTTTAAAATAAAATTACCATTAATTACAAGGCTGTCATCTGGAAAGAGTGGCAAACTATAAATTTCGGTTCCAGAAGGATGCTTAAATCCCTTCAGCATAAAAATGTTGGGAATTTTGTTGTAGCTAACCTTACGAACTGTCAAAAAGCTTTTGTACAGACAGCCACCAGTGCAGCTATAGTATTTGACAACTTTCCCCTTGCCATCCTCACCTATAAAACTGTTATTGACTGTCAAGGAGCACAAAGGGCTGCAGAAACACCTTCAAAAAGTGAACAAAGAAAGAAATGGCTGTGGATTACACTTAACACCTCATCTTCAAAAGTAGTCTCAGCATTTTGCAGAGCAAATTAAAAATCGTTAAAAACCTTTGAGAAAAGAAATAATTATACCTACATTAGATGCAAAGGAAGCAAAACAGCAGTAGAATTACTTGCTGTAACTGTTGAGTCCTATTGTTTGAGATGTTTCTAATTATAAAGCACTAGAAGCTGTAGGAACCAGCAGATATATACTCCTGCTTTTCTGCATAGATTCAGTTGCATGAAGCTGTGCATTTTGAATAGTATTTTGACCTTAAATGCCAAACCGTCACAAATATCAGAGGGAAAAAAAAGAATAAAATCTATCATTTATGAGAGGCAAAATAAAATATTACTAAACAAACCTCCCCCAAAACCCCAAACCCAAAAATATAAATCAAAGAACTGCAAATGAAAGTAGCCTCTTGAATGTTGCTTTTTAATTCTTTTTCTCTCCATGTTTGAAGAGCAGCTCAGAAGTGCTCTAAGTCATCTAAAGGTCATGAAAGCTCTCAGTCATCTGTTCAAAGATCTGCCTCTGCACTTTGTGCTGACATCCCTGTATGGCTGCCACAGAAGAGCTTGTGAGGTTCCTGTGTAATTCTGGTACAGATGAGCTGTTGCTCTCTGCAGCCAGCTGTTGTAAAATCTGCTATGGTCATTGCTGATCTCTGCAGCAAGCACTTTGGTTGTCATCAGTTTCTGAGTCCTCAGCACTAAGTTTGTTGTGGGTGTGTGTTACTGGTGCATTGCCTTTTGAGGCGCAAAACGTTCATTCATGTTGAGTCACTCTGCTGTCAGCAGAACCACTGTCCTATTTGTACGGGTTCTTTGTAAGTCCTGCTTTCAAACAGACAGAAGTGTATTACAAGAAAAGCTCTGCAAGACTGTATTCAGTTTGCTGAGTCACTGACTGCTTTTCAAATGGACTGTTCTCTACTACCTGACAAAACATGGGAAGTAATTTCCCGTGGAAAACTTCTGTCAAAGCTATGGTATGTAATTACAGTTCCAGTGGATTAGAAACTTTGTCTCTTCTCCTGCAGAAAGGAATCACGGGAACATTTTTTTGTTTAATCTACCCATTTTGGATTTGGCAACAGCTGTCTCTATCCATATCCACAGGGACATAACAAATGTGCATTTCTCCTGCTCCTAGATGCATCAGTTGCTCACTGGCACTGAGATGTGCCTGTTCTGTTGAGGTTTGTCTCTGTTGTCCAAGGTGTTTTGGAAAAAGTGGTTATTTCTCCTCTGTCACAAAAAATGCAACAGTCGGAAGCACTGGAGATTGCCAATTCCCTGTGCTGTTTGGAGTAGCATGTGTGGTTTATGTTTCTGGCTAAGGTTTTGAACAGCATCCTGAAGCCCTACCAGGAAACCTTCTGTGGTTAACTTGGGCTGGCTGTAGTTTCATAGTATATAGAATCAACTTTAGAAGTCAAATCCTTATAACAGAAATTGGGGTACTTTATACATGTCTTATTTACATCTCTTGGATATAGAGCTGTGTAAAATGTCAAAACAATTATTGTTAATCTGAATTTAGATTCTTGTTTGTTGCTTTGGAAGTGGAAGAAAAATACTTTTGTATCTGGATTCTTTCAGGGCATTTCAGCTGTATTCAAAGATGTCATGGACAAATACAGTCGCAGAGTACTGCATTATGTAAGATATATGTGATATGATCTCTAGTTGTGTCACCGTAGTTTATCGGCATTGTTGACAGTTCGCTGCCTGTACTTCTTTTAGGTGCAGCTGATACTGTAATTTGGAGCACGGCTAATGGATCAGCTAGGTGCTAGAAGATCCTGGCCTTCACCCTGGGTTCTCTATAGAGATCTGTGACTGTTTCCTTGGACCTTTTGTTTTAAGGAGTTAATCAAAACACTAGAATAGAAGACAGTGGTACATTGCCTTCAAGATTCTTAAAGTCAAACTGTATAGGGCTGTCAGAAGGGACTGATTTCTTGTGCCTTGCTCTTGTTCAACAAATGCCTCAACCATCTGCCCCACTTCACTCATAATCTCTTCCAGACAAGACCCAGAAGGAAGAGAGATGTGTTTCAGTCAACTCTGGTCATTTGCTTCTTCTCACACTATGTTTGAAACATCAATACTGACTTAGAAAATTCTATCAAGAGTCATGAATTGCTTGCACCATTCAAACAATGGAAAAAAATAAATCCTCATTGTTATGTGCTATTTCCTTTTCTTTTTCTTTAACCCCCTTTGGAAATAGGCTACTCTACCTTTAAGGTAGTTGTTTTGAAGTTGGTTTGTGTTAACAATATCTTCATGGATACTGAGACATGAGCACAGTGTCTAGAACTTTTCTTACCCTGTTTGGGACTTTATGGCCTGTTTCTATTTTTCTCTCTGTGTTCCTTAGTGTCCTGGTTTCAGCTGCAACAGTTATTATTCTCCTTCCTAGTAACTGGTGCAGTGCTGTGTTTCAGCTTTAGTCTGAGGAGAATGCTGCTAACACACTGATGTTTTTTAGTTGTTGCTAAACATGCATTCTGGGTAGTAACTTAATGCCTTTACTGATGTTTGTGTGAGAAAGGATTCACAGTTCTTCATTAAAATAACAAGTTGAAAGCTAGTACAATGAAAAGAAGAAAAATATTTTAACCTCATTGGCAATTATATAATTAAATATATGGAAGTGTGCTTCTGCAATTGAAAAAGTAGACAATTAGAACAATGGTTTTGAATATTTTCTTATCTTGGGTACAATTTGTATGATTCATTAATGATTGAACTTGGTTGGAAGAGAGTAATCATAAACTTTGATGGCTTTAATACATGCAGCAGTATGTATTTGATACATGTTCCAACTAGTTGTGGGTGACAATAAATTTCCCCAGCCATGTATAATTTGCAGTATCTTTTGTTAGTAACTGCCAGGACAGTACGTAACTGTTTACAAGAGTCTTGCCTTCTCAGGGCCAAATAAAAATTAAAATAGTCATTCATGTCACTGGTGGTTCTCAACTATAAAACTAGTGGCCTTCAGTTTTCCTAAATTGAGTTTCAAGGGGAATATTGTGGTTCTTGTGCCATTGGCCAAAGAATTTTGCTTTCATAGTGGAAGAGCAGTTCATTTGTATAAATATTAAAATGTGTTGCCAGGATTTTATGGTCTAGTAAGAGTCAATGTTTTAATCTCTTGATTGTTGAATTAAATTTTCTCAGCAATCTGTTTTCCTATGTAGAGAGCTATTAGAGTCAAATGGTAATCAAAATCCATTGTCTTGTAAATCACGACAGTCTAAAGCAATCACCAAATGGCTGACTCTCATTTACTTCAGTAAAGTGGATCAGAGTAACTAGACAGGAATGAATGAATGAATGAATGAATGAATGAGTGAATGAATGAATGCCTGAAAGAAACTTTTGTCTGACTCTTAGACTTTTGTCCCCTTTGCCTCCTCAGGCAGCCTCAGCTGATACACATCGTGTACTAACACTACAACTATTGCAGTTACAGAAAGAAGTTAGCAAGATTTTTTTTTTTTTTAGCCATAAGGGCAAAATTTTTTTATGGTTTCCAACCTCCCTGTAAAGCTTTTTTGTCAGGACATCTCTTTTCCTAGTAATAAATAATGTCATTTCTTGATTTTAACCATGTAATTAACTAGTATTCAGGATATAATAGGTTATTTCCACTAGGAGGAGAAAAAAGGGATGGTATGGGCCTTTGCTTGATTTACAAATTAAATGTATGGAGGCCGTTAATGGAATAATGCAGAAAGTTCTTGATTTTGTTGAATATGATACGAAATATATATCAAAAGCTGATTGTTTTTTTACCTCTGCCCTCAGTCTCTGTCCAGTGAATGCTTTCTGTCAAAGCTCTCCTAACTTTCTGTAGCATTGCATTAGCAGTGCCATTTTGCTTCTTTGGCATCTCTGATATTTGCAGCTGAGACCATGTGGAGAATTAACATCAAAGCATACCCCTCAGTCCTTCTCTGAGCATGGTTGTAAAAAAACGCTTGAATTCTGTCTAGGACTTGTCTTCTGTTATTCTAGCCATATTACTGAACCAAAGGAATACAATTGTTTGTTTGTTTTTTGTCTCAGGGGTACCATAATAAGGTGATTAGCCAAAGGGGTTATATGACCACCATAGGTCCCTCACAAGATTACTTACCCCAGCACTTTAGTTCCATTAAGGTCACTTCCAGATGGAGGCCTAGGGCTGTTCCTGCTGTAAGGATTATCTTTTCATGGAAAATTTCAGTTTATTGCTTTTAACAGATAAAATTTTATTTTTTTTTGTCTTGACGGAAAATGACATCCTCTAGTTTTTGAAGGTGGCTGTATATCCCCAGGGGTTTTTGGTAGTAGACCTCAACCATTTCTTAAAATATGTGTACATACTTTGGTTGTTTTTGGTTGGTTTGCCTTTTTTTGTTGTTTAAAAAAGACCAAAAAACAAGCACAGAAACTTGCAACAGCTTCTGTTATATGTATTTTGTCCTATCAACTAGGTGTCAATGTTTTTTATTTATTACCCAACTCAGGAGTATGTCGTGTGGTCAAAATGAAAAAGACAAGTCTTTATCCTATGAAACTGAAAGGGGAAAAAAAGTGAAATAAGTTTAGAATCAAAGACTTAGAGATGGTATTATTGTAACTGTAGAATTTCTAATGCACGCTTTGTGTTTGAAAGTGATGGTTAGAGAAGTTACCTGGGTAGCAGTGATTCTGAATAACATGAAACACTTTATAACAAATTTAAAAGAAAGAATAATTAAAGATTTAAAGACAAATTATATAAAATGCAACATGAGTTTACCAGAGGTAAACTGTAGCAGAGCAATGTAAGAGCAGTCTTTGTAAAACTGTGTTTACAGATGGAAGATTTGGTAGCTTTTATCTGTCTGGTGTTCAAGAAAGTATTTGTTATGGAACACATACTAGAAGAATAATGAAACTGAAGAAGCTACTTTTTAGTGCTTTAATCTTTTGTAATTGGATAGAAAAGCAGCTAGAGAAATAGCAAGAAGTTGTGCTGTGTACCAAATATTTACAATTGCCAGGAAGAGAAGGGGAAAGGTTTGTGTATGTCAGTCAATCAGAGGACATACTACTTAAGGGCAGTCGTCTCTGCAGGTGCACTGGTTCTGGTCTGAGTCTGTCCTTGTTACTTAAGTAGTAAAACCCTTCCCTTGTGCAGGGAAGGAGAGGATAAAGACCTAGAATATCTACTTCTGCCAGAGGTCCTGGTGGTGTGAAGAAGCAGTAAGGGAAGAGGGGGAAATGGGGAAGTGGCTGCAAGTGTCTCTCCGCAGCAGTTTCTTTGGTCTCTTTCCTCCTTGACAATGTGTCAGCAGCAGCCGACTTGGCTTATTTTAGCCTGTGGACAGGAGCTAACAGATGCGCTAATTGCTGCTTCTTTTGCTAGTGAATTGGTATTGGATTGTATAAAGGCATGTATGGAACCAAAGGCACCATGGTGATCAGTGAATCAGAAAGTGGTTTTTAGGCAGCCATGAAGAAATAAACCTAAAAAAAGATACTTTCAATCTGTGAGTGCACCTTTACACTTCCAGTTTTACATACAAGCTTCCTGGTCAGCAAAGACAACTGGTAGGAATTCATGTAGTTCACTTCCTTGGAGATCTTCCTTCTTCACTCCGCAAATTCAACAAAGCTGCATCTAAGCCAGTAGATTGCACAGTTACTTCAGTGAGTGTCACTCATTTCTGGCTTTTCCAGTATAATTCACCAGAGTGTTCTGATTTTCAGAATCTTCAGTAGGCAGACTGTGGATTACATATTTCTCCATCTCCATCCTCTGCACAGCATTCAGGTGCTGTATTACAGTAATTCTTTTCCAAATACTGAAATATTTTACTTTTCTTAATTTTTGCACCTTTTCTGAACCTTTTCTTAAACAAACAAACAAAAAAAATTGTTCACTCCTTTTGCATTTTTCCTTGGTTTTTTAATCTTTTTGGTGCATGCAGTCAAACATGGCAAAGAGATCTGCCTCTATTGTATGTCAGACTGTCTGCCAGAATGTTTTCAGCTAAAGCTCTGCAAAAAAGTGCTGAAATACTGTAATATAAAAGGCAGCTTGCAGCAGCCAAGCTGATGGTCCTAGCAGAGAACATCAGGTTTAGAGGAGTGGAAAAGATTATGAAAGACAAAGGGCAAAGGTAAGGGCAAAGCAAGGGCTTGAGATGAGGTTTGCAGAGGAAAGAATTGGAATAATGTATCAAATCCCAAGACTTGAAGATAGGAGAAATAGTGCAGCATAAACAGGAAGAGAGACAAAATGACAGCTATCAAATTAATAAAGGAAGCAACATGACAGTAAGATTAAAAAAGGGCTACTAAGGTCTAAAAGTGAAACTTTCAGTTGACATTGGTGAGTTAGAAAAGAGGTTGGACTTCAGTCGGCAAAGGGGAAGGGTGATGTGAATTCAAAGGCAAAAATACTGTTTTGTTTTTAACACCTCACAATTTGAGGATACCTGTAATAATTATTTGCCTTAGTCCTGTATTGCCAAATATGCCACTCACTTGGGGAGGAGAACTATTACTTGGCAGGAAAGCTGTAAACAAGTGAAACAGAAACTGTGGTGCAGTGTCTTACAGTTGTGGGGTGTAGTATATCATGGCAGCTCATGAAACAGCTGAACTCAGAAGTTCTGGGTAGCTGTTACTGAAGAAAAGTCTAACACATTCTGATAAGTGAATTCTAAACAAATAATTCATAAGTAAAGATTTTTCTCCCAGTTTCCTGAGGAAACAAGACTCGTAGGAGTGTGCTGTTTGTTTTGCTTGTCAGTCTTCTCCTCTACTAGTAATTTTTGAAACTGATAGTGAGTTTGAAATCACATGGGAAGAAGTAGAAAGTCAAAAAATACCTTCCAGTAGGCTTTAAGATCAGCAGCTGGGTGGAGAAGAGACCAAATCATTATGCTTGAGGCAAGCAGAGCTTAAATATTTATTTTGGCAGCAGCAGGCCAATAATCCCTGTGTCCTTCCCAGTTACTGGCACAGCAATGCTCTCTCTTGCTCTACATCCTGAGGAACATGGGAAGAGAGCAGAAATCCAGGTGTTAGAGAGTTAGGGACGGATGAGGCAGCTCCTGAATAGCAAACCGAGCTCCATTATTTTCTTGTTTCTGATTGTATGATTTTTGCAATCTAATTTTCTGATTGCTTATACCTGAGAATCCCTGAAGAGCATAGGTTTTATTTCATCTAAACCATTAAGCAAGCCCAAGGGATTAAATGATTTCAGTTCCTTTTGTAACATTTGATAGATTGGAGAGCTAAAGATATGCTTTTATCTTTAATGAAGCTGCATACTATTTGAACTAGTATCAGTTTGAATGTTTCCAGAGTTTAATTAGTAATACATGAGCATTGCTCGTAACACAAAGACTTACTTCTGTTCGCTATTTACAGGTTCATTGCTTATATACTGTAAATTTGTTCTATTTGATTTTAATGCATATAGTCAATGAGTGTTATTTTTAAGCTTAATTTTTTGTCGTCTCCTTTTTTGTCGTCTCCTTTTTTGTCGTCTCCTTTTTTGTCATCTCCTTTTTTCTCTTAAAATAAGGTTCCACCAAAATAGAATATTAAATCCATACTCTTTAATTAATCAGATAGCAGGTGGGATTTTTCAGTTTCATTGATACCCATATCTCAAGTATCATAAGTACTGTCAATACAAAATCCCTTTTACTTCCTTTAGTAAAGGCTCAGGCTTTAAGTTCGAGTATCCCCTGTTATCTAGTCCTACAAAATTCCAGCTAGAAAATGGTGACCTTTCCTAAAACAGAAAGGATACCGAAATATTGTGAAAAAACCTATTGACACGTTTGTGAGGTGGGCTGATGCCAACCTCATGAAGTTTAACCATGACAAGTGCAAGGTCCTACACCTGGGT
>JBCJKH010070741.1:0-20323 GCA_039877255.1 Loriculus beryllinus
CTGCTTATGGCAAGGGGGTTGGAACTAGATGATCTTAAGGTCCTTTCCAACCCTAACTATTCTATGATTCTATGATTTGTGATCTATTAAGTACAACAATAATCCAAGTAAAATTAATTTTTTAACAAATCTGGAAGGACAATTTTTGTTCCACTATTGTAAACCCAAAATCATTTTCACCGTTTTATAAAAAATGCAAATCCAGACTGTATCTAGGAAAAGAAGATGATTTGGGGGGGTTAGGAATTATTTACTGTGAAATCTAAATGTAAGCTTTAAATCTATTCATATATTTCACTGTTGTAACTTTTCAAGGAGACTGTGTCAATTCTAGCAGAAAAGTGTTGTGGTTAATCATTTTTATTGTCATGTATCTTCATCTGTCATACGTCATGGGGGGATAAAAGTAAAAGGTGCTATGAATCCAATTATTTTTTAAAACTTGTTATTTGTAAATCTTTTACATATTTTACACTTTCCTTCATATTTTGAAAAAATGCTTCATTTTAATGTGACTCTCAGCAGTTTCATGCAAACATCAACATTTGTCATCTGAAATGTAGCATTTAAAAGAGCTATTTCCAATTACTAATTAACTTGGTCCAATTTTTTCTTTTTTTTTTTTTTTTTCTTCAAATAGATTAACTTTTTCAGCAGAGTAACCAAGTGGTGGCCAACCATAGATTTTGCTTGTGAACCTTCAAACTGTGGATAAGCAACTGAACACATAGGCATAATCCAGTTTCATTTTCATTGCAAGACAAAAGGTGTCTTAACAGCTCACCATTAGGAAGTAATGTTTCAAATGTTTGTACTCAATAGAAGTTAGTAGGATATTTAAGAAAATAAATACTAACTGTTGCAATTTTGCAAGTATTTCCTGGAGCTGAGATTTGCTTTGATCAAAATTTATCACACCAGGGAAACTTAATTTTAATTTATTGGGGAACTCATTCTAAATTGAAGGTTTAGTAAAAATCTTGCTTTAGTTAAGATTGCCATATGGAACTTATGTATCAAACATTAGTCATAGAGTCATAGAATAGTTAGGGTTGGAAAGGACCTTAAGATCATCTAGTTCCAACCCCCATGTGGTGGGCAGTGACACCACACACTAAACCATGTCACCCAAGACTACATCCAGCTTGGTCTTGAGCACGCCAAGGATGGAAAATTCATAGCTTCCTTGGGCAGCTTTGGGTAACAAATCTAAATCATTCATTTTAGAATTTACTTTCTGATAACAGCTTGCCTCTTAAGATTTCTCTGCTCATGATTTACTTTACAAGTGAACAGCTGCACCTAGTCAGGCCACAATACAGCTTCCTCTACTGTTCCTTCAGGGCAGTTGGAACTAGCTAATCTTAAGGTCCTTTCCAACCCTAACTATTCTATGATTCCTACCTGTACTTCCAATACAGCCACATCAGTGTCGTACCTGAAACCTTGGCTATTTAACATTGGTGAGTTTTTTGCTGCTGAGGGATTCCACAAGGTTGAAATCCCAGCAATCATGCCAATTGTAGCAAAATCCGCTTCCATAGCAAAAATCCATTTGCATTGTGCTTTTTTTTAAATAGAAGCACCTTCCTAAATTACACTTTAAACCATTTATTAAAATTGAAAGTCTTGAAGAGCTGCACAATCAACATGTGGTCCAGAAGCTGCATTTTGACTCCTTTGGGTTTCTGATCAGCCCAACATAAATTATAATAATGGCTTTTACAGAAGAGGCGCCAAGTATTTTCTGGAGCCTTTTTATGGTTGTTAATCTGCGTAATTGAATATTTCTCTTTTTATTCAGTCTGGCATTGATCAGCTCTGCCAAGGTCTTAATGTTGAATAACAGCTATCTAATCTCACAAAGGCACTTTTAAATTTTACCTGTGTGCACATGGTGAAAGAATTAAGAATTGTTTTTTCTTATTGCAATTACACTTTTAGAACATGAAGTCCATGTTTTCAAGGTCTCTTCAATGGTAAAACAATCTTGATTAATTACTCACATTTCTCTGTAAAGCCTGTGGATGCTTTAACTTGATAATGGGTTTGAAACAAGTAGAACCATAGAATCATAGAATACTTAGAATAAGTACAGTTACAAGCTTCAAAAATTATATTTGCAAAAATATTTTACAAACTCTTCCTTAAACTCTCAAACTCATTCAACAAATCAGTGTTGCAGCCTAATGTTTGCATAATCTTAGTGCTTCATATTGTTACTTGATATTTCTGGAAAATCTAGAGAAAGATGAGGGTAGTAAATTTCAACTGTGCCCGTGGTCCTGCAATGTCATATAATTTGTACATGTCAAAATCCTACACAGTTCTGCTGTCAGTACATTTGAGGTGATTTGCTTACCAAAATTATGTTAAGGAGCGGGATAATGCTGATGTTTGGGTTATTTTTCACAGTAAAATATTAGTTTTTTTGATTCTTGGCTCATCAACTCCTCAACTGTCATTCTTTTCACCTGGAAGGTACCGGTGGTGTTATGTGAGCTAATATATAAATTACAAAAAGATTATTTGCGGGTTAAATAAATAACAAAATTTCCTTAGAAAACATGCATAAACAAATATAATCTGACACCAAACACTGGCATTGTATTTCCATCATTTTTATGAACCATGTCATTTCCCAAAGGCTGAATTTTAGGAACCTGTAAATTGAGCAGAAATCAGTAGTTTACACTGGTCTCTCTGAATTCTGAATATTCAATTTCAGGAGAAAGTATGACTATTTTTGCTTGGAGCAATAGGGTCACTTTGATTTGCTCTGTATCAAAAAAAATAGTGGGTTTATAGGTCTGTTTTTTCTGGTGTTTATAAATATCTTATGCATAAAGATGTTTATAAATACAGAATTGGGCTTCTGGTCTTTTTTCCTGGCTCATACTATTTGCTGAGTTTTCTCTAGCAACCTCTATAGTGACTATATTCTTTGACCAGAAGTTTGCCTTCACAGGTGCTTCTTTCTTACTGAAGTCTTTACTTAGCTCATTCTCTTCCACTGGAAGCTGGAGGTGGGAGTAATTTTTTCAGTTACACTTACAGTTTTCATTTTACATCTTTTGCACATACTCTGTGCCCTTGCTATTTTATTTCCTCTGAAAGGTTCACTTTTTATAGCTATCCATTCTAACTCATGTTCCTTTGAATTCAGTTCCCTAACTACTTCCTTTTGAGCTATACATGAAAGGGCTTGAAGGTTCAAGTAGTTTCTTTTTATTACTTTTTCCTGTGCATTCATCTCTCTCTAGAATTTCACTCATCTCAAAGTAGGTCTTGGTTATGATTCTGTAAGTAAGAGAATACAGGCAATAATTCCTTGTCTTATTTCTGTAAAAAATTGTTTCAACATAGTAAAACATTAAATACCTAAGCTATATTTCTTTCATGAAGAAAACCATGCTAATTGCTTTGAGTCCAGATTAATATTGTTCTATTTATTAGTCATAAAAAGGTATCATTGTAGCACCATTTCCTAAGCATTATTGAACTATGTGATCTAACTTCCCATCAAAGCACTACATATTTACATAGTAAATTAAAAAATAAAGAAAATCTTCCTGTAGCTTTTCTTTCCTTCTATATTTTTAACTAATGTTGATCCATGTCTTCTATTTGTTGTACAATTCTTTTCCATTTTTCATGATCCTACTGCTTAACTCTGGAAAAACATCAGGAAATTCTGGCTGGCTCTTATTTTTTACCTTTATTATTGAAATCAAGATAATTATAAGTGCCTGCTTTTCTTCCAGTATAAAATAAAGGAATTTGCAGATATTCTTGAGCTTACTGATAAAATATTTTTTGAGGATAAAGCATTTACTGTGAGAATTGTTATACCTTTAAGGCCGTACAAGAAGAGGAAGGGAAAAAAAAAAAAGTGGGATTATATCTTCAAATAGCTAGAGGAGCACATCTGGTTTGTTTTGAGTTTTAATTGTATTTTATTTAATTATACTGGTTTATCCTTAATTCTGCCTGCTTGGATTTTCAGTCTGGTTGGACAAGTTTTGTCTTCATTTTGAAATTTCTATTTTGTTAGGTAAGAAATGCCTTCTCATCTTTTAAAAAACTGCTGTTGAAAATGAGGAAATACCAATTCTGGCTTAGAAAAGCTGTCATTTATCTTTTGCTGTCAGTCTTTGCCTCATAATATCTTTGGCACTTCTGATGCATTTAGTGTCTGACCTGTACCACAGTGATGTTTTATATATCTTTGCAATAATTCTGTTCTTTCAAACATTGCAGCTGTGGTGTTCTCATAAGCAAAGGCTGGCAATTTTGCATCCTGCTCAGCTATATATATATTAATATCCCATTGCCACTTCAAAAATAGAAAGAAACTTAGTCTTGAAAATATTTAATTTTGCTGATGAAAAAGGTGATTGGGATCTGGAAGAGCACTCTGATTTCTGATTTCTTATGTGCCATATAGTTCAGGGTGAGAATTGCTTTGAGTGACAGGAAGTCTGGCTATACAGGCATGCTATTCCTGTCTCTTAAACGTAGCAAAATTGCAAGGCAACATTAGATTTAAAAAACAGATTCTGCTCTGCACTTCTGGGAATACTTTTAGGTGAAGAGATATGCTTTTTTTTTCCCCTCCTGGGGTTCTCCGTAACACTCTTGAAGTTTTGTTACAAAAAGTGGATTTAGTTGTTTTCTTGTGAAATCTTCATAGCAGCAGTTGTAATGAAATTGTTTTCAGTATGCTTTGCCAAGATATTTGTTATGTTTATAGATTTCTGGAGATAAAAACCTAGGACCTAGGATACTCAATACCAGTAGAGTATTTTACAATAAAAGATTTTATTTATTTATTTTTTTTACAAAAATGGAGGTTAGAAGAAGATGAACAATGATGACTACCTGACAGGACTTTAACAATTTATTAGATTTTTTTGGCTTCTTGCTCAGAACTTTTTCTCTTTAATGCTATAAAAAGCTATTAGCAATTAAATATTCTATAGCCTCATTCTGCTTTCAGATCTTCGTAGGATAAGTTTACTAAATGTTGGCTAACTGTAAAAATATCTATATATCTTGTCTCCATTTAAAAAAACATTTCTAAGCATACTTGTAAAATATTTAAACATTATATAATTGAAAATATTGTGTTTATAATATTATGACAAGGTAGTGCCTCTGTTCTGTTGAGCACTTACGTAGCTAGTGTGAGATATTGTGGGTAGATTTTTAAGCTTACTCAGAATTAGAGGCTCAGAACACAAGAAAACTTCTACTGAAATACAGCAATCAGAGCCAGAATATTTAATAATCACTTATAATTATCCCAGACAGTTTCCTTTATCTTACTTCTAGTGATGGAAGGTAAAAGCATTACTTTTTTACAGAAGTTTTTAATCGGTTCTTTTAATTTTTTGGTGGTTCTCTGTTGGAAAGGCAGAGTTCTAGCTATTTTTATTAGTACAGTGCCCAGTACACCATCTTCAGAGAAGGAAAGTAAAAGCTTAACGGGCACATGTATATTCTTCGGGGGTTTTCTTAGAAAAAACACACCAAACAAAGAAAAAAGACCACCTAAAGTTTATATCATGTTTCTATTATTACAAACCCTTTGAAAGATTGGCATCTAAATTTAAGCAAATAATATGAGCGTGTGGAAAAAATAACTCTCACTTGTAGAATATGTTATATGATATTCTTTTCCTCATCTGTAAAACAATTCATCTCCTAAGTATTGAAATAAGAATTCAGGCAAGTCAATGCTGAAAAGTTTGGATCTATAAATGCTTTCAGATTTGTATATGAAATTCATCTACTAATAAGCAGAAAAAGTTTCACATTATATCCATCCAGATTTTTATATAAAACTGCAAACATTAATACGAAGAAACATTTGCTATCATTAATGAAGGATTAAACCAGAGATCTTGTCCTAAAAATGTTGATTTGTGGTCATACATTTCAATGTGTTATTTTCTAAAGTAATTGTACTGTATTCTATTTATGTATTTTAGGCACGGAAGGGGCAGTGTTTGGGCACTCTGTGGAGACACCCCATATCAGAGCAGAACCTTCCCAAGATCTCAAGTAGGTGTTCAAAAAGTTGTTTTTAAGTCCAGTATTCTCAAAGATAATTGTCTTCATTAAAAGCAAATATCTGTATAGTAATATATACTACATACTTAATAATTCATACATATCCAAAATGCCGGTAGACTCACATCTGTTCTATTAAAAAACCCCACTAACTTCTATCACAGAAAATGTAAAATACATTACTTTTTATAAATTACTTGTCTTCTGCTGCAGAATCCTTGAGTAGCGTGTTTTCCTCGGAGATAGGAATAGTCAGGGGGTTTTAAGTTCAAGTGAGTACAGTACTTTTTAATAGATTCAGACCTAGATTTTGATTTTTTTATAGCTGTTGCAGAATATGTAAGTCAAGTTAAAGTAAACAGTCCCAATTTTTTTCTTCAAGTGGTATTTCTGGGTTCTTAAAATACTACGTGCACACACACACACGCTTCCAAAATTCATTTCCAAGTGAGGCTAGATTTGTAAATGAGAAAAGTCCAAAGTTTTCTAGATTAGTCACAAAAGTGGAGAAATAAGTATGTAGTAAAACAAGAAGTCTAAAAGTTACTAAACTATCTATAGAATGAGAAACGGAAAATTTAGAAAGGTTTATAGTGAAAGTTTTTGTGCTCTGGTAAATACTAGTCTGTCATTTATATACATAATTAAGGAGAATATATGACAATCACAGAAAATCAGAGGTCCCTCTCAGCAGAACAGGTGTGAAACCATATAGATATAGGTTGAATTCTTCTATGATTCCTATGATATACCTCTCCCTTTACCTGCCCATCAGTGATTACAGTGAATTGCGACTGAAAATCATTGTTGAATGCCCGTCCATATATTTGTAAAGACATTTAGGATGATCACTGTGGGACTATTGTATGTGAGGTGCAAGAAGAAAATGACTGTGTTTGCTTGTTTACATTAATCATTTTAAGGTAATGTAATGGTTTCGGGTCTTCCTTGCCAAGACTCCTGTCAGTCTTTGTTGAGAGTAGTTGTAAAGATGTTTATTAGTGATGACCCCTGAGGTGGTATGGTATCTAATCAAAGACGGTTCAGCAGAAATCAAAGTGAAAACAAAAAACTTTTCTCAGGGGTGCATAAAATTGAATAAGAGGGTGCAAATCGCTCTACTCAAAAGAATGTAGAGAAGGAGCTTTTACTACTTTCTAATACTGAAATAATAATTAAAGAGTATAAATGTATAGTAAGCTAGACAACCCTGTGTCTTCAGGATTCATTTCATGTGGATTAAAATCACCTCATGGCTTATGAAACTTTCGTATCAGGCACTCACCTCTCTTTTCTTTTGGCTTTATTCATTGCCAGGAAGCCCATTGTTGCTTAATGTTTTCCAGCTCCATCATTCCTTCAGCTCATTTTTCCAAGGTGGACTTAAATTATTGAGAATTTTCCATTCAACTTTCTGCCCTTTCATTAATAATGGACTGAACCCTTATTTAAAAAAAAAAATAAAAAATAATGAAACAGAAACCATTTTTTTTTTGGTCAGCATTAACTTACGTGTAAGCCATTTTTTTCTCTATACGGTCAGCCTAGATTGTGTTCTACAAGATTTTGTACACATGTGCTCCTATATATTACATAGGATTCAGTGATATTTCTTTTTTAAAACTCTGAAGTTATTTTAATCTTTTTTAAAAGATGAAAATTACCATTCGGACTTAGATTTCTTGGGGTTTGGCATGAACTTTTCTAGAAGGTAACATGCATACCCTTTTTAACCTTGTAGCTTGAAAGAACTATAAATAATTTTGGGTTTGTATGATGTTTTCTGACAGCAAAATAAAATTAGGCACTCAGATCATATATATCCCTTCAAAGATTCCCATTACCATATGCCTTTTAATCTTCAAATAATATATATTAAAAAAAAAAAGAAACCAAACTGTTGTGGTTTTTTTCAGTTCAAGCCCTACATTAATTTTCCCAGAAATAATTTTTGTTTTCCTAATTTAATTAAATGTTCTCAGAAATCAGTGATCTGTCATTTAAGGAATCATTTGCCAAGTACATCCAAATAAATAGGTCACCAAATGACATCTCCCTGTGGCCTCAGAAGCTACCTCTGTCATAGAAACAAAACAAAACCTATTTCCTGTCCTCAGGCCCAACTGATAAAACTACGTTGATAATGTAAAATCATTGTATCCTCTAAAACAGAATAGTTGTATTCTAAATGCTGAGTGAGAATAGTCCTTGACTCATGCTACCCTGCAAATACTGCCTGAAAATTGTTTGGCAGAGTTGTAACTGAGTCTCAAATACGCCAAGAACTGTTTAGTTGCGTAAGTGAATGAGTGCTAGGCGCTGGCCTGGGACCTAACACCTTTTAATGTATTAATAAAATCTTAGCCAATGTGCCCACTAGACCATGCTGACAGTCCTAAACCAACTTATTTTTCCAAATGCTGCATCCCTATGCTTTTCGACTTCTGTAATTATCAGTAACATGGGACAGTAGAGAGTTTGCTGAGTTGACATTAGAGTTCACACAGATGACTGCAGTTTGACAGCGAGTTGCAGTGCCTAAGTGCAAGTACATTGGGCTATGATAATACTTGTATATTTGAAAGACACAAGAATTTACATTAGATTATTAATTAAAATAAAACTGATTCCGTATTTTTCATGTTGGAATGTGTATTTGTGGTCAAATAGTAAACCTCCAACATAAAGATATGAGTATATTTAAATAAAAAAATTTTTTTTTTTTTCCTTCAAAAAATGATACTGGAAATTTACTCAAAACCTTGGATGTGTAAAACAGTTCACTACTGAATTTAAAAAATGGAATCCTAACCAGCTTGATTATTGGGAATGAAACTGTCTTGTAAGATACGGATTAAGGTTTTGATACTCACAAAGCGTTGGCCCCCAAAGTCCAGGGATTTTAGCTTAATATATTCTGGACAGGGAGCCAAAAAGAGAAAGTCAGATTCATAGTAGCTTCACATATTTAAACTTTGCCTCATCCACTCTTTGTTCTGTATCCAGATTTTGAGGTCTTCAGACAGAGCTGCATCTCTAATATTTGCTATTAAAAATTGTTGCGTAAAAATAAAATTCAGTTTATAATTAAAATTATTCCTTCCTATGCGCCCAACCACTGTGGTCACATCTTTCTCTTATCTTATATTTTCAGATAATAGGGAGATTTTGCTTTCAGAAAATGTTTTTCTTCAATCCTTTGCAAAAGCTGGTAAGACATGTTTTGTCAAATCCCAAAAGCTGGTTAAATCTGACTTTCATTAGTTGGGATAAGCAGCATAAAAAGAATACATGCCTTAGAATCAGGAAAATTAATTGTGTCTTAGTAATTTAATTTTCATATTTCTCTAGCTACTTTTTCTCACAGGAACACAGTAAGGAAAACTAAACTGCCAATATATTCTTCAATTATTGGTATTAGGGTAATAATGCATTAAAACATGGTGCATTAATAGTTCATATCCATGCATATAAGAGGCAGACAGTAGTTAAATGCAGATATATTTGCCCTCAATAATCTTCTTAATAAGAGGGCAAATTAATTTGGTTTTGTTCTCTGGGTGTAACTGCAAAATCAAATTTAATGTGTTTTTTTCATCTTCTGTGTCAAGCTTCACATACCATTGACTATCCTGCAAGCTAATGCTGAGCATAGTGAGATGAAAATTGATCAATGTGATGGTTTGCAAGAGCCACCTTTTGTGAAATTTAAGGGGTGGTTTACTAAAAGGGGAAAATATCTTTTCTATAAAAGCCTGGAGCCAAAAAAAGGCATCAGAAAGGAATTTTAACATTAACTTGTTAGTTTTCTGAGCAGGCTGAGAGTAACAAAACCCCTGGGACTGTTTATGTCTTTTTATTCAGAAATCAAATAATAAGTTACAGTTCATCAAAAGAGAGAAGATGCAGTAGAGTAAAAATCCTAGCTTCATTCCTGTGCTGTTTTAATGATGTCAGCTTCTAGTTACTTTCTCAGTATTCTTTTTTTTTTTTTTTTAATAAAGTGGACGTGTTTATGTTTTCAGAATTTGATGTTTAAATAGTTATTTCAGTGCTTGGGCACATGCTTTGACAGAAACTTATTTGCCCAGTCTTTTCCCTAGCTGTTGAAAATATTTTATTTTTGTTTAGCATACATGTTCATGCAAAAATAGAGATGGGTGTTGTAAAAACTTGAAAAATTGCCAAAAGTTGCACTTCTTTTTCTAACACATATATATGCTTTTATATATAAAAGACATTGAAATGAATAGAGAATAAAGCCAGTACTAAAAGTTCATAATATGCAGATAGGACACACTAGGAACAAAAGCTAACTAAGTATGGCTTTTATACTGAAAAAATAATTTGCTTTAGTGTTCAGTGACAATTATTTTATCTGACATTGGAGGAGGGAAAAGATTGTAGTAGGAACTGAGATATGAAGGGGAAAAAGTACTGCTATCACAATAGATGGCAAAATTAATTGAGTTTCATGTGGTTAATAGTCTCTATCCCTGATCTGTGGCTGAGCTAAAGGTTAAAATCAGGTCAAATTGCCAAAACTTATAATAAAACTTTCAGACTGGAAAGCAAACACTGTGAGACTCATGATTTGGTAATGGTAGAACTTCTAGTGAAATGGATAGAAAAGAAGGGTTAAAAGAGTCATCTGGTGTGTTAGACCCTTTAGTCTAAACTCATTAATACGCAATGCTTTACAATATTATGTTGAAAGATTCATTAGAGAAAAGAATTACTGAGGGTTTGAAGATAACTAAAAATTGGGATGAAGTAGAAGGAGGGTGTATTGTGACAATCCAAAGAAATATTTTCCCCTTGAGAAGATAACCAAATCTTCTAGAAAACAGACAATAGGTAGATGTCCCTTCTGGACCTTAAGTATTTTATATAGTGGGGCATCAAATGAGAAATAAAAGGCAAGACAGAGAAGAGTGTATTTAGAGACATTTTAAGTATTATATAATAAGCATGTATTGTTCAAATCCTTCCTTCAGCCTTGAGGGAGATTTCAAAAAGTTTCTTGAGGACTCATCTTAATCAGTTTTAATAATTCTCTTTCCGCTAGAAGGAGGTACATAGGTTTGGAAGCACTGGCAATCAGAAGATCTCCAGCACTAGAATAAGAAAATTGTGAAACTCAACAGTGTGATGGTGAATACTGGATAGAAATTAGCACCCTGCCTCTCAGATGCAGGAAATTCAGGAACAGCGTTTCAAAAGGAACAACAGGGACAACTAAAATTCTTTATCAGCAACTAGATTATGACTGCTTTATGAGTATGTCTCGCCATTGTTTCAGGAACACACAGATGGGCTCCAGGTATAGCTGTCTTAGACTAACAAGGTTATGAGTGCAAATATACCTTATGAATTCTCAATTTATACAGGTCTAAAAACCTGTATAAAGCTTGGAGTAATAGAAAGCATTTGCACAGTGCTGAGTTACTGAAAGAGAAGGCAGCTTTGCACTTTGCAGCTTAGTGTGAAGGCAGCTGAAGATCTTTTTTTACATGAAGCTGGTTCAGGTGTAGCAGCAGCTACAGCTAGCAGAGGTGCTCAGGGTCCCAGGGGCAGATGCACATGTTCTCAGTAGTGCTCTGCTGTTGTGCTCTTGGCTCCAGCAGGGCTTGCTGCATTTGAGGTTGCCCCAAGGCTGTTGTACCACTTCGGACCCAAGCTGCTGCTACATGTTCAAGAAATTCTAGTTCCATGTAGGTCCACCTTAAGACTAGGTACAAAAGCACAAGCTTTGGTCAACTATTTCGTTTTCAGAGATATTCCAGGGGGGTGGTTGACTATTTTTTTTATTGGAATTTGGACAACAGTCCTCAATGCCTAGGGGCTGATGTTAGTGACAGCAGAAATAATTTCTGAAATGCTTTGTACTCGAAGCCAAATAGATTCTTGTTCCACCATACCTGCATACTCCTTTTACTGTAGTTTTTCTATTGAAATGTGATCTGATATAGTATTTGTAGTCCGTAAAACTTGTACATCAAAGCCAAGTAATGCTGCTGCAACATCCCTAATATTTCAATTTCCTGCCTTTCTTATGATTTTAAGTGAATGGGCTTACTACTGCAATAACAAAAAGTGCTATTTGTAATTTTATCACTTGATCAACATTTAATTTCCTTATACTGAATTTCTCACCAGATATTTTCTCACTCTAGTTTTATCTCTTCCTATGGGTATCTCCATTTTCACTCTTTAGACACTTTTCCAAGAAAACAGAACTTCTTAACTTTGCTCTCTATCAATTCTCTCCCCTCATGTCTCTGATAATTTGTGAAACAGCTAGGCAGTTTCATCGATATTTGATAAAAAGGCAAAAGATCCTTAAGTTTCTGTGTGTTTTCAGAAAACCAGTGCCTAACTAGAGGTGCTAACAGAATATCAAAAAGGATTAGTATTTATAAAAATTTACCTATTTGTATACATATGGCTTCAGACTAACATATCTTGCTTCACGGTCAGGTCATTATTATAGTACGTGGAGGACATAAGGTTAATAGCAGTGTTGTGGGTACAGAGAGCATGGTTTGGGTTCTTGTCCTAGCACCATGTTGGAGCCAGACGAAAGATCTGAAGCTCATACAGGCTGGGTATAACAAAAAGGAGGCTCAGAGGATGGAGGGCCATGTAGTGGATAGTTAGAGGGAGTACAAGAGTTTGTAAAACTATTATATTCCACTGTTCACAGCCTTCTATTGCCTATAGTTATACAGAGAACTGCAGAGGTAGCCTCAGCAATAGAGAAGAACAAATGATTTTACACGTCTTATTGTGCACTTTTCATTCTCTGCTCAGGTATATTTCAAGATAGAATTCACTTCCAAAAATAAAGAAAAAAACTATTTGGCATATTTGTAATTTACCACTCCATTTTGTGTTGCAGAAGGTAAAATAACCCTCTCTCTAGTTCTCTCCAAAATGATGCTTGCCCTAAAGAAGTGACTCAAAGAAAACTAAAACTTTCCTTCTTTCCCTATGGGTTTTTTTGGCTGTTTTCCTTCCTTTTTTTTTTTTTTTTTTTTATGGGCTGTCTGTCTTCTTGGCCTGTTCAGATACAGACACATATTTGAGCCATTGGAGAGTATATTCCAAGGTCTCTGCTAGGCTTAATCTGAAGAAGTTGAAGCAAACCTATTAAAGGCATCTCAGCAGAATAATTTTCCACATGAGATGGAGTTTCCTTATGATGCAGATCAGCTAAAGTATATCCCATTATATAATCTTAAGGCACTTTAGGGAAACAATATTGAAAACATCATTGGAGGATTACAGGTGGTCTGGACTGTCAGTTCCTAAGCACAGGAATCTAATAGTTTTCAAAACTGAGAATATTTTATGTCAACCAGTTCTCACGCATATCCAGTTGTTTAAAGTGCTCAGTCTGGCTGTTCAATCTCCCTCAGGCACTTTATGTTCAGATCTTGTTCTTGACAGCCACTTTAGCATTATCTGTGAGCATGTTGCTTAAATCTCTGACAAGATAGATTTCTGTTTTAAGAAAATATATTCTGAAATACAACTCAGGTAATAGAGCTATTTCTGGGAAGAAAATAAAATATATGTAAAAATGTTTAGTGGAGTGGCAGGGCATGTGTAGAAGGGGTTTCAGGTCAGAACAAAAGTAAGGAACATTATGGGAAGAGGAGTGCTTTGGGTTAGATAGGTGTGGTTCTAAGGTGTTGAGAGTATGAGGAATTCTTTTCCCATACCTTTTCTTAAGGGACTGTTTTGGATTGTCTCGTACACAGATCTTGTTCTCACAGTCTGAACGTTTAGACTTCGAAGCATGTTGTGTTTTTTCTCTACGAAATGAAAGCACGCATTCTAGACCTCAAATTTCTACTAAGTTTTATGATTCACAAAAGCTTGAGTTTTAGTGGACTTTACATTCCATAATGCATGAATTCTTGCTACCTCAGATTCCAGTTAGGCCTTGGTTTATGTTCTTAATTTTTTTTCTCTGTGTTTAGCCATCCTGCCTGTGTCCTTACCCACTCTAAGAAACAACCAGACATTAACTTCTCTCTAATTTTCCTCACATAACCTGCTTATTTTGCTAAGCTCTTGCTTTAAATACTTGTTATCTCCAGCACTCCTCACCTTTCCTTAATGTTTCTTCACTTTTCCAAGTGCTTTAATAACATCACCAAAAAATTCTTCAATGACACTCTATTTCCTACTTTTTCTCCCCTCGGTGACTAATATTTTTTAATATTGTCATAAGAGATCCTTTATTTCCCTATCTGGGGAAATTAATTTTCTGATTTGTCTTCTATGTCAAATAGCATTAAAATATTCAGTGTTTTCAGGTGTTGTAATGATAATGTAGACCCTTTGAACCTAAACCAGTGGCATGTACAAGACAATTAGAACTCAGATTTGAGCCTAGTGTGGTGATTTCTGGGTTAATGAGAATTTCAGGAGTTACAATAAGGGCATGCCGACACATGCCAAAGTCAGTGACACACAGAGCACAGACATAACATGAAAGGGTATAGTGAATCCCAATCTTCAGTTCTAATTTAAGTCAATAAATTTTCCTATTTAAGTTTATTGTCCATGAGTTGCCAAATTTGATATTGGGAAAACAAAGTCATGTTAATATTTATGGTTTAGGCTATTACTTATTCCTTAAGACATCTATTTAACTTTTTCTAACTTAAGACTCCTCTTATGAAGTCACAAAATAGTGACAAATTGTTCCCTTAAAATTTGGGTTCCCACTTAAATCAAAGAGAGCTTCAGATGAATATGAGAATTTACTTCTTGATGAAGAATAGCTGTTGATCAGTGAGCAATACTAAGGATTCATGAGGCCTGCACATTTACATATGCATTTCACTTTAAAAAAAAAAAAATCATCCTGAAAATATAAGCATTTGATTAATACAGCAAGCATTAGAATGCAACAAACTTCAGGAGAAATAACTATTCTGGCAATGATTCATATGTATTTCAAAAAGGTACACATTTTGATACATTTACATGTACCAAAATGATATTTTTGTCACTTTATATATTTAAAAGTGCATGTATAATCTTGTAAATAGTATAAGTAATGAGTTAAAAATCAGTGACTATCTATTTTATATTCAGAGCATTCCTGTTGTGTTGTCACATGCAGCTAATAAAGAATCCTCTGTTTAAATAGTTATAACATCTAAAAAAAAAGGTTTCCGGGTGTATTTTCACCGTGATCATAAAATTACTTAGCTATTTATGAATACTACTGGAGTTTGCAGACTGATTTCCAGGAAATGGATGAAATGAAAACCCTAATTTTATCAAGCACCATTAGTGTTCAGGGAACTCCTTAAAGGGCTTTCAGTCTCAGTGGAGGACTCTTGAAATCAGTTTCCTCGAGTGTCGGAGCAGCCAGCTGTTCTTTTCATAATCGTAGAAATGGAAAGAATGTATTTTTAAAATTGTTGGTACTTCTGTAAAACAACATTTTCAAAATCATATTTTGCAAAAAATCTTAATTCAATTTTGGAACAAAATGGTTTGTTCATTTGGAAGAGAAAATCACTACTTTCTCTGGGGTTTTGGGTTTGGGAGTGCTTGTTTAAAAGCAAGAACTGTGAAGCAGGAAAAAGCGAGGCTTGCACAAACCATTTGCCTTCCTTTTCCCTTGTGTATCTTACATCTCTGCAGCCTCAGTCTGCTACAACTCTTCAACTACAGGCAGCCTGATCAATGTAGCAATTATTTTAGTCTATAGAAATCTACAAAAAGGTGACCAAATTAATATGTAGGTTTTCCATTGGTTTTAGGTTTGCAAAACCCTTTTTTAATAACAGGATTTCTATGCTGACTAAAAAAAGCCACAGCAATGTACGTTGGCAAGGCCATCATATATAAAAGTTAAATACTTTGAAATATTTCTTGACCTCCAGCTGTAAAGGTGCCAGTAAAAAGGAAATGAGTACCTGCTTTTCATGTGCGATCTCTAGTTGACAGCCTATTTTTTAATCTCATTTTGAATCCAAATTCCAAAGCTGTGGAGGTTCATATTAGCCGTTTTACTAAGTAGCATGCAATGGATCCACTACTTAAATAGACAAGTAGCAAATAAATTATTCACATCTGAACAGGGAAATCTTCTATTTCCTTCTCTTTTAAAAAATACCTTCTGCTACCTAACAGAGCAAAATTAACATAGATAAATCATATCCCATGTGAGTATGAGGGATATACAAGAGGTAAACCTGAAATATTTCTTAAAACCCCAAATTAACCTTTTGGTTCATATTTTTTAAATTATTTTTCTCTAATACAATCTAGGTTAGCCTGTAAACAGGAAATACTGAATGAAAAATAAATGTTTCTGCATTTCTAATGAGAAATATGTTAATACCTTCAAAGGAATATATTGAAGATATTTGAAAAGTTGCCTTTTTTAGCAATAACTCTTTAATGAATTCAGCTCGAAGTCACATAGCTTTGATCCTCTGAAATTTATCTTTTTTCACAAATTAACCATTGATAATTAAAAAGAGAAAAAGCCCTTCTCAGCTCTAGATAAATCATCTGTCTGCATCACATGCAGTTAATTGACAGACTATATTATTTGAAAACCTCATTTTAAAAGCTTCTTTGTCTTTCCTACAGTGTTGTAGTTCCTGTCTAATAATAGCAGTAGTTACCTTCTCCATCATAGCAGTTTATTGTTTAGGAAATAAAAAATAAATTGTATGAATAGTATTCATAGATGCAAATGACACTGTGACAGGTCATCAGTAGATCTGAAAGGAAAGCAGATTCTTGATAAGCTATTGTAATAATTCATTTCTCCTTGGAGGAATGAATATTACAATGTGAAGTGTTACAATAAGTTTATAGTAGAGATTAAAGCTTTCAGAAATAGGACAAAAAATATTATAAACCAACTGCATATCAAACCTAATTTATTTCAAAACGTTAAGGAAATAATCTCTCTGTGTGTATAGACTTTGCTTTTCCAGTAGCATCCTGCAGATTATGCAGCTAAGTAATTTTTCAGATGTAGATCATCCTAAGAATAATATTAACTGTAAAACAGATTTAGTCATTCAGTTTTACTTGTTGATGAGTGGCTGGTAATCAGCCGTTCATTAACATTTCTACCACATTATTTGATTTCAGGAAGCTGCTAAAAAGATCTATTGTCTGAAAAAGAATTTTCTTTTCCATAGTTTGTAGAAGGCTGCTATTAACTTCTCAAGTTCAGAAATTAACTGCCAAAATGTGTTTTATTTTAGACTTCCAGACAAACTGGAAATCATTTATGTTACTATAGTTCATGAAAAACAGTGATGACAAAAGAAAAAAAACAACTTTGAGCTATACGCTGTCATATGTTTCAGGAGAAAGAAGAAAGTTTATTCTTCAAACAAAATCGTAGTTTCTTGAATATTCCTAAATAGATTTTATTGTCCACCAGTTGAAAAATTTCAGTCAGGTCTGAGAGTGGTTTTGATGTTAGGAAACCAGAAATATTTGTGACTTTTCTAATACCTACAAATTCAATGCCATAAATGTAGTTAAGAGTACTTTTGTCTTCATGATTATGAAATGACAGATGAAAACACTAAGAAATGTTAATATTCCTGGAAAGAAGGTTAAAAATCGCAAAAAATATGCTGCTGAAAAATATGGAGTGGAAGGATACAATCATTTAACATTTATACAGATCAGTTTCATTTTAAATTCAAGGTAAAACCTCTTTAAGGCAACAGCACTTTCAAAAACCTAATTTCTAAGTTTTATAGTTTATATTGTTTCTAAAAGATTTTGGAAGCTCCTTTTCTGCTATCTTATTGCCGTCAGAAGTTCACAAACTACCACCTGAAAAACACGTATATACATGATTAAATAATTCATGATACTGCTGGTCCAAAGAACTGCAAAACCTTCTATTAACTTCTCCCTACAGAGTGTCAAAAAAAAAAAAAAAAAAAAAGCTTAGCACTGACAGAAATACAGATTTTTCTACTGCTCCTATCCGTATGTATCCCATGTATGCTTTTTTTATATAAGTAGCTGCTTTCCTCTATCTAGACACCTGCTTTTAATAGTTCTATTTGTGTTACCAAATAATTGCTTTCCTTTTTTGTTCTCTTGGACTGTTTAAGTACAGATACATTTTCTTTCCTTTCACTCCTGAGTTTCATTGACATGTAACAAACATATTTTATAGACACCATCTCAGTGACTTACTCCGTGTGCAAATGTGGCATTTTGGTTTCAAAATTATAATCCATCACTATTTTGTACACTTAAAATATTCAATAGTTGAATACACGAAAATTGTCTTGTTCCATTGTTTGGCAGATCTCTCATTTGTCTTTTCTGTAGCAAATTCTTTGCCAATCTACTCTTTCCTTTATATTTCTAGTACCTCATTATATTTTTGGATGGATGTGACCTAACATTCAAAATACACTTTGTTGAAGAGGGAAATACAGTATTTGCTTCAAGCTATTCATTCTAGATATTTCTGTCAGTAATACATTTCATCTTACAAAAAGGCTTTGTTCAGGTAAAGTGGAACTGTGTTCTGTCATATTTTTGGAATATAAATGGATTATTTGTCTCCCTCTTAATGGGCCTATGTAGTAAGTCTGCAGCTGAACACAACTGGAATCCAAATTTTTGTTTCTTGGTTCAATATGGTTTTCATCCAATCATCTTTCCTAGTCAGTGTGTGAGCTGGACTTCTATGAAGTCTTTGCATTAGTACTTCCCTTTCAAGAGAAACCTGCACAGTACCGTGGGATCATATAGTTAAGAAAGTATTATAGTTCACGTTAAAGGTAATGGAGGATCTCAGGTACACAGTAGAGAGAAATGGAAGGACTGACAGTAGAAGAACAGTAGTTGTTTTGAGGACAGATACCAAGACCCAATGATATGTGTCATAACCCTATTATAGCAGGGTTAAAGAGCATAACAGGTATTTTGCAGAACAGAAAAAGCATGCAAAACCCCCATGATAATAGAGACATAACAGATTCTCGTCTTCATACATGATGCTGTTACACCTACTCCAAAATATGACTGAGCCAGTGAAGGCAGAGTAATTCTAATTAGTTTTACATCGTTACTTAAAACTTTTAAGTATTTTGTTTTCCTTTTATTTAGTTGACATTTGTTACCAGACACAACGCAGACTTTAGTTGTTAACCTGTCTCTACAGAAACAGTCACGGAAATGTGTGGATTCTTAAGTACCTATACTTTAGTATTAGTATAGTTAAGTAAATTAGGTACCAATGCTGGAAAGCATCACTAACAGACAAGCTTATATCAGCATATGCCTAAATGTTGTCTTAAATAAGAATAGATTTAAACAGGTACTTAATTTTTTCTACAGATCATAAAGTGTAGTGTGAGAATCACAAACATAACTCATTTTTAATTCTTTACCTTTCAAAATGCATTCATTTCTACATGCAGTGTGGGTTTGGGGGCTGGGTGGGTTTTGGTGTCTTGATTCGGTGCCTTTTTTTTTTTTTTTTAGTGATTGCTTTTGTGTTTCAGACTTGAATCTCCTACTAGATCTTTGGTGATGGAAGCACCCAGGGGAGTGCAAGTCAATGCAGCTGCAGGAGACTTAAAGGCTACCTGTAGGAAAGAACTTCACTTACAGTCTACAGAAGGGGAGGTATGTTCTGCCAGTATTCTGTAGCTCTGCCAGGCTTAATGCAAAAAATATGAGAGCAGTTTATTCCATAGCAAGGTAAACATCACAAGAAGAGTTCTGTGTTTGCCTACGTTAAAGTAATTTTGGCATAGCTTGCTCAATTATTATTTCTCATTTGCTTTTTGCAAATATTTTAATTGAAAAGTTTTATTCACACTGAAAATGTTAGATGAAAATACTGATGATGGTAAAAAATATTATGAATCTAACAAACCAAGAGACTTTTGGATTAATTTGGGTGAATACTTTATTAAACCCTGATGAAGAGGTTTAATGAATTAAGGCCCAGTTAGAATTCAACTTGGCTAGGGATGTGAAAGATAATAGGAAGTGATTCTGTAGGTACATTGCGAATAAAAGACTAGGGACAATGTGGACCCTCTCCGGAAGCTATCAGGAGAACTGGCTACCCAGGATTTGGAGAAGGCTGAGGTTCTGAATGACTTCTTTGCCTCAGTTTTTATTAGCAAATGCTCTGACCACACCACCAAAGTCTTGAAAGGCAGACACAGGGACTGTGAGAATGGAAACCTTAGGTCCACTGCAA
>JBCJKH010070746.1:0-29323 GCA_039877255.1 Loriculus beryllinus
CTACACTGCAGATGAGGTAGAAAGTTTATCATTCCAATACTGCTGGCATAAAAATATCTTTTTTTCCTTTGTCTTGAGTACTGCCTTTTTGGTCTATTGCGTATTACATGTGTTTTGTTAGTAAAGGAGGCTCCAGTGAAGTCTGGTGGGTAGTTCTGCAGTGAACTTAATACCTTTACTAAATTCTGGTATTTCTGAAATCATTATTTCTCCTGGTTCTTGGAGTAATTGATTCCAAGGCAAAGAAAGTAATGTTTCACCTTGAGTATAGCAAATATAAACAGTGTTTGAAAACTACTTTGTATAAAGCGAGAATATTCTCATGAGTCCTCAGACGGCAAATGGCATATTATCCAGGCAAGATACTGCCTGGCTTATAGCCAGATAATCAGAATCATGGAATGGTTAGTGTTGGAAAGGACCTTAAGGTCATGTAGTTCCAACCCCCCTGCCATGAGCCAGGGACACTTCACTCTAGACCAGGTCACCCAAGGCTCTACCCAGTCTGGCCTTGAACATTGGCTGTGGGTTGTTTCTTAATCAGGTAAAATCCTGTTGCAGCTTCTCTGTTTAACTGGAGTTGTAAGTTGCAGGATATTTAGCTGCATGTACACATGCTGTTAAATGTTTGTTAGTCCAGTATAATGTAACCATAAAACAGTAGCTATGTTCATGCCAGAATTCTGTCCAGTACTCTATCCTAATAGTGGCCAGTTGGGCTTGTATAGGGAGGAATATATGAAACAAGACAAGTAGAATTTTTTTTTCCTGTTTTATGCTCTTCCGGCTTCTAAGAACCAGGTAGGGATCTCCTAAGTCTGAAATTGTAATGCCAATCTGTGCATTTAAGTTACCTGTCCTACATGAGTTTGTCAAATGGCCTTTACCTTCCCAACAGTTTTGACAACACTGTTACAGAGCAGGGGAGAAACTTTCTTTGGATTATTTTAAACCTAATGTATAGATTTATTAATAAATTTTTCTGCTCTTATAAGAAAGTTTCCAATTCAGTTTTCATATTCACTACTTCTGTGAAATTGTCCCCATCAATTATTCCTTTTCCTGGTTCTCCAGTCTGTCTATTCTGCACTGTTTGAAAGCTGTGCAGTATTTGGTGCTGGCAACCAAGCTGAACTGCTACACACGTGAATTTTAGGGTGACGGACCTCATATCATTAAGCTGCTGTTAAAAATTATCTGTATGATGAAACTAGTCTTTGAAGGGCATCTTAAACTAATAGGTAGTGAATGCAGAAAAAGCTTTTTCTCCATTTGATAAGCTAAATTAGCTGTCCAGCTAGGAAAACAATGTAAGTACTAAAAATGGTGTGTCAGCACAGGTATTGCTGCAAGTTCATATTTAAGAACATACTGAACCAGTACTCATAAATACTTAGCTGTGACTGCCTAAATCACATGCATACTTTTTTTTTCTGCTTTGTTTATTTATTCTTGCATTAACTGAGCCAGATTACATTTCTTTTCTCATAATGTTTCTATAGGTTCAAAACAGAGAAAGATGGGCAAGAGGAGAAGGAAGACCGACGTTCTAATAGTTCTCATGACACTGATGGAAAATCCAGAGGAAAATCTTCAAATAGAAACAAAACCACAGACAATTCTTTAATCCAAACTGAAAAGCAAAAGAAAGTAGTTATTGAATTTAAAGCCAGAGAAATTAAACATGGAAAAAGTACGCACACTCCTGATGTAGTGACTACTGGCAAGGAAAGTTACAACAAAAGTCATCTTGATGGGACAGAAGGAAAAAGGCTCTATAGCTTTGCGGTTCAGAGGAGCAAGGCACTGAAGAAAAAGACAGAGAAGGCTGAACTTTGTAAACTAAAGTTAAAAGGGGAACAAACTGTGCTGGAAAAAAATAGGTCATCTGTCCATGGTTCACATGTACCACGTAAAAAGGCAGATGGAAAAAAACTGAGTAAAGATGTCAGAAATTCAAAAAAGCACTCTGACAGCTCTACACGGACTGTGCATGATAATAGGTCTTTCACTAAGAGGCCAAATATAGTATCTAGTACTTGGGAAGAAGAGTATGAAGGTGAATGTAAAGAGTTTTCTAAGAAAAAACAGCATGTGAGTAAACATACACCCTTGCATTATTCGACTGAAATACTACTACGCGACTCTTGTAAACAGAAGAAACAGGATGCCAATTCTGGTAAAGCTGCTGGTAATACAGAGAAAGAAAAAAGGGACTTCAAAGCCACATCATTATGTTTTAAGCAGGTAATGAGAACCCAATTCTTGTTTCAGGCTAGTTTCTGAAGGACAGGCAGTTTTTATCTAAGCAGACTGTCTTACAGATTTTGGAAAGGATTTCATAGCTAACCAGATGGATCTTTCTGATCCCAATTTAAACTGTGTTAAAATGTTTTTCTGCTAAATGGTTAAACAAACTAGATTAAAGATCTTGCATATTAGGATTGTATCTGCACATGCACTTTCATAGTGTTGCTGCTAAGGGATGTGGAATACTTCCATTTTGGTTTAACTGAATTTTGGGGGGGCTGACATGGTTTTATCATTTTTTGAGAGAATAAATTGAACCAATGAAAACCTACCTGCTAAACAGGTGCTCATTGCTGACAAAGTGATGCCAGGGGAATTTCTTGTAAGTCTAGGACTAAATTTGTATGTTTCCGGTAGAACTGTATGTTTGGCTGTGATTATTTATTTCTGAGTTCTAGCTTGTGTTTGACTCTGGACCTTAAATTCATCTTGAGCATGGTTACTTTTTGTTCTTGATTTCAGTTCACGTCGAGGTAGCATGATCGTTTTGTGCGTACACAAAGATTGTAATGACATACAGAATAATGGAATCGTTGAGGTTGGAAGGCTCCTCTGGAGATCACCTAGTTCAGCCCTCTAGCTGAAGCAGGGTCTTCTAGGGCAGATTGCCAGGACTGTCCGGTCAGGTTTTGAGTATCTCTAAGGATGGAGACTCCACAGCCTCCCTGAGAAGCTTGTTTAAGCACTTTTAGTGAAATAAATGGGGGTTTTAATGTTCAGATGGAATTTGCTGTGTTTCAGTTTGTGCCCATTGCCTCTTCTCCTGGCCCTGGGCACTGCTAAGAGTCTACATCCTCACATCAGATTTTTATAAACGTTGATAAGACTCTCCCTTCTCTAGGCAAAACAGTACCAGCTCTTTCAGAATCTTGTATGACACGTCTCAGTCCTTTAATCATCTTAGTGACCCTTTGCTTAAATCACTCTTTTAAATCCAGAATTGTCTTGCCCAGAGCAAGACTAACATAGTCACAAACCCACAAGAGACTGGAAAAATAGACTTACAGTGTAATCCACTATATTTATTTGTAAATAAAAGCCATTTTGAAAGGACGCTGTAGAGTCTAAGCACTTTTGAAAGGATGCTGTATATGCATCGTCATGGATATTGAAAATACGTTTTATGTTACCTCCTCAATTCACTTGGGAATATTCATTGTTCTCTAGAGGACTGATAGATGTTCTACTTCCATTCCTACTTGTTTCTCGAATTTTGAAGTCCCGTGCACATCTGACACCTACCAAGAAGGTGAAGACACAAAGTCTGTCCAAAAGGTTAGTGCTGTACTTACTCAACTCCGAAGAGCTGTATTTCAAAACTCTTTGACATAGACATTCAGTCTTCCTTGATATTTTGTGGTGTTGGTTATTTTATTAATTTTTTTTTTAATTCCTACAGAGCTCTGAAGTCTTTCCACCTCTTCAAGACAGTCAGATCCCTGGAACAGACCAAGAGGTTAGCAATACTTTAACACTTCTATGTTGCATTAAAAACTCATGGCATTGAGTTTGTATAGCTGCTTCATTTTTAGTCAGTGTTAACAGCATTCATGTGGAAATATCTTTTTTGGGAACAATTCCTACAGGATTACTTAAAATTGATGCAGATTGTTTTCACTGTAGATGCAGATAGTTGAAGATTTGCATGTTGCCCGTGTTCAGAAGAGGATGATGCTGCCTGTAGTAGAGACTTGTGGAGAACTTACGAGTATGGAAATAGATCTTCCAGAGCAGGACTTAAATATTTCTGCTGGTATGTCATGGGTTGATGTTCTTTGGGAACTACTTGCAAGTAGCTAATGTTCTAAATAGAGAGTGCACAGGATTTTTAATTTTCTTTTTTTCCTCAACTTTTTTTTTCTTTTTTCCCCAGAGACTTTTACTTCTGGTCTGAACATACTAGTGGTGATTGACACAAATATAATGATTAGTCACCTTGAGTTTGTCAGATCCCTGAAATGTGAGAATATACCAGGTATGTGAGTACATGGTGATCAATATGTTATTTTAAGAAGATAGAGATATTGTAAGAACTTCAGGCTGTGTGAAGAAGAGCTTGGGCTCCTTAAAAAGGCAGCAGGTTTCATACAGAGACAGAAAGTTCACACTTAAGAGGCAGGTTCTGTGAACCCAGATAAGCTGCCTCTCATGGAAGGTTCAGCTATGAAAGTAGAACCTACTATGCTTGTATCTACATACCTATAGAGAATCATGGTCAATGTTCCCATGAACATGTGTGAATTCTTAGAGGTAAGTCTTGCCTATTGTAAAAAACATACTTTTCAGCATTTAGTCCACTGATGGTAATCATGTTTCCTACTTTTTTTTTTTAATTTCCTACAAATCTGGGAATATTTAAAATCTTACAAGCAGTCAGCTTTTTTTATTTTAATTTATTATTTTTTTTTTTAATTTTTGTCTTGGTAAAGATCACAGAATTCACAAAATGTGTGAGCAATTTCTCAAGAATTCAGATTGCAGACCCTGGCTATAATGTTGGCTCTTATAGGTTGTGAGGCCTTTAGTAATTTAATGTTAGCAGGATTAGGATCCTGCTTGTCAGTTGTTGGTAGACATATTTGGCATCTATCAGAATATGTAAGGTTCTTTGATAATTTCAGTTAATGAGTACACTTACTCTGGCCACCTGGAAAATAACACTAATAAGGGCCTGAATAATTTTCAAGACTTTTATCATACTGTATTTCTCTTTCCCATTTTAGGAAAAGCTTTGTATTGTGTACACTGGAATACCTTTTTTTAGACTATTGCAGCTCCCAATTTCTGGTCCTGCACCAGACCCATTATATTCAGAAGGTTGCTGATTCCTGACCTCCCTATTACAAAGCAGATGGATGCTAACGTATTTTTTCAAGATGGCATTCTTATTGTGAATGAGGAGGAAAACAGTTTTTGTCCTGAATGGACAAATAGAACAGTCATTAAATTAAATTCAGTCATTATATTTCTGATACACCCTGTATTTCATATATAATGGTTTTAAAATTCAGACCATACTTACATACAAATTCAGCCATGGTCCAATATTCATACTGCCTGTTCTTGTCTTAGGAATGCGGGTTGGCAAACTGAAAAAAACTGTTGCTCATTTTATTTGATGATTGTTTTGGCACATTGACTGTCATGATCATTGAGGTATTTTGAGCCTGTTACTTCAGCTGTTGTCACCTTGTTTTACCATTTTACAGCTAATTTGTGACAAGGTGATAATTACTACAAATATGCTGTATAATATTGCTACATACTGTTGTTAAAGCAGTCTGTTGATTAAAATCATGTCTTCCTTTTGTTTGCCTAATATTATAATTTTTATATGTAACCAATGTAGTGCCAGTTTGAGGTTAAATCAGAAAGAGGGAGCCTGGCTTTTCTCAGTTGTTAATTTTTTAATGCTAAATACTCCTGAGCATGGAATATGAAAACTATTGGCCAAAAAAGTGTGAATTTACGTATATACAATGTTTGAACTAAAAATTATCTGATTATCTGTAGTAATTTGAGTGGCTCTTTAAAATGTATTTGGTTTCTGGTTGTATTCTCTTTCTTTATTTTTACTTCCAGGTGTTGGCAGACTTGCATTAATAATTCCCTGGGTTGTTCTACAAGAGCTGGACAACTTGAAGAAGGGGAAAATGCTACAGCATGTTCGGGACAAAGCCATCCCTGCAGTCCAGTTCATCTACATGTGTCTCAAAAACCAAGATTCAAAATTGTGGGGACAATCCATGCAGCTTGCTTCTCAAAAAATATGTAATATATGTGTAATCAATTTGTTTTGGGTACTTAATTGTTGTGGTTCACTTTGTGTGAACCTTAGCACTAAATTTTGAGTTTAATACAGTCTTCACTGCAGTTTGCTAACTGAAATTAGGGGAATAGCTTACAGAAGCCTTCAGAGCCTATTCAGGCTCACATTAGTGCTTTGTTCATTATTGGTTTATTAGTTGTTTTTCACTTCATGGTTACTAGGGGATTACTTAATGAAAATTCATCTAATTACTGTTACTTATGAGCTAAGGATATGTTGTGTGCTTTTGCTTGACTCGGTCATCACAAAATCTAACATTTAAATTACAATTGGCTCACGTGACATTTTCTGCCAAAAAGTAGCATTTTTGAGTGGAGTAGTACCTAATATTTCAAAGCTTAGATTTGTGTTTAAATTACACTTCTCTGTCCTTTTTGGGGACTATTAAATTTATGAACAGTACTGTGACTATACTGAAGAATTTCTTACGTTGAGTTACTCCTAACATTCAGCTCATTTTTGACTAAATTTGCAGATGGCCTGAGTGACGAGAACAATGACGATCGTGTTTTGCAATGTTGTCTGCAGTATCAGAGCCTCTTTCCTCAAGCAGTCGTCATACTCTGCACGTGAGTTCCTGTGTGGTTTTAGGTCTCTTATGAGGTGGAAGCTACTCTCCTGCCAAATACACTATTTTCAAATCATATCTTAAAATGAAGAGCTGTTTTTAAGCTTTTTGAAGAGCAATCACCCTTTTTAAAGCTGGAGTAGAAGGATATAATAAAAAAAGAAAAGATTGTAGACTTAATCAGCTGCACATGCTTAAGGCCTGAAGTAAAATTAAATTTATTAAGTATTCAGTTCTAAGTCTTTGTAGAGCATAGCTTTCTTAGATTTTATTCCAATTTCTCATAAAAGTACTACTGGAGTTACAAAATGAGAAAAAAGTATTTCTGTTAATGATTAAAATCTGGTTAGATACTTAGTTCCTGCTCACCTGTTTAGGAACAGTGATAATCATTGTCAGGGGTTAATCTTAGAGGGAAGATGGCCTCTGTTCTTGTTTTGTGAGAGTAACAGCTGACTTCTGAGTATTATCAATTTTATACAAGTTTTTAAAGGTCTAATATTCTCTTGACAGTTACTGTAAAGAGCTTACTTTGGTCCTTGCTAGAACAATTTCCTGCGTAGTTTCAGTAAATAGGGTTAAGACACTGCATTAAGTTTAAGTTGACATGTGGATCAGGGTGCTGGTGAAAATACTATCTCAGTCACAGTACTGGTAGAGCTGTTGATAATGATTTAGGTTTCTCTGAGTAAAGACCAAGAGGTGACTTCAGATATGCTTTTCATCTGAAAATACATCTTATAAATGTAAGCAGTAGGAATTTTTGAGAAAGTACTAGGATCCAGCTTTGTACTGCATCTTTGTAGTAGTACTGCTCAGCAATGTCTACTTCAGAGTGGCATCTGGAACGATTCAACCAGTAGAACAGTAAAAAATAGTGTTGAAAATGAGAATTTAATGTAGCAGTAGTATAAGATATTGCTGTCTTAGAATTATTGCCTTGTTTGCATTCAAAGATTACGGCAACTCGGCATCATTGCTGTAGTACTAGTAGCTGTTTTTTTTCTTAAAGCAGTATAAAGCCAGAAACATTTTTCAGTATTCTATTTTTTTTTCTCAGAATAGATGGTTCAGTTAATTTTCTGGTTGAATTTTTTTAACTGCTTCTAGTTGCTCAAGAAAGAAAGCTTTGTATGTAATGAAGCTCACAAAATATGCATACCAAAGACAATCTTTTCAGTGTGCTTCTTTTAATGTAATGTCATAGTTATGTCAACAATTAATTCTCTTCTCCTAGGGATGATAAAAATTTATGTAGTAAAGCCATTGTGAGTGAGGTCAAGGCATTCTGCAAAGCTGATTTGGTTACTGTTCTACAGAATCTGAATGTGAACATGCAGCAGAACTGTTTTGAGTTGCAACAGACAAAATGTGGTAAGTTTGTTTAATGTGAACATATGCATATGCTGTTTTTTGAGACATAATAATCAGTGCAGATGAGGGAGAATAGTCTCTACTGTAAGCAGTTTTTATACACTTTGAATCTTTGCAATGCTTTTTGTCTGTGGCAAATTTTGGTTTCCAAAGATAAATTATTTTCTGAAAGTTGGAGACCTTTAATACACATCTGTCTCTTGTGTTCTGGGAAATTCAAATAGAATGTACTTTTGGTTCACAGAAAAAACAGCATGAATTTTCTGTATTCATAGTAATTTAAAAGGTATCCTGAACTTTTTAGGTCTGAAGAAAGGTTTTTCCAGCTAAGCAAATTTGGGCCCTATTCTTAGTAGTTATAAAACTCAGTGTGCTAAGATCACTCCTTCCGTGTTGTGGTAATATCTTTACCTCAATCAGTAGAAGTCGAATCTAGGGTTGCCTGTTCATTTTTCCAAAGACAGAAATCCAGCATGCATTACTAAGAAGTGATCTTATACTCACTGATAACCCCACTGGCTGTATGTAGTCAAATTTATTTAAGGAAAAAATAAATGCAGAGTAATGTCACAAATTAATAAAGCTCTTGGGAAATTAATCTTCTTGGTTAGTATCTCATAATTAAAAATGCCCACAGTACAGGTGGGTATAACTAGAAATACTTGAAACCTAATTAGATGTAGACCATCTGCTTTATAACATAAAGTGTAGTCTGCCTTTATGGGTATAAGTTATTTATGTACTATCAACATAAATTAGATATAGAAACAATTGCAGTAAGTACCTTCTATTATCACTGCTTTGACAGATACAGAATTCAAGGAAACAGGAGGAGGTGATGCTAGCCTTACTGCACAATGTCCAGATATACTTCCAGGCCTTGAAAAGAACTTAGGAGAAGCTTTATCATGTATTCTGGAGACTGAAATGAAAATCGCATTTGGAAACCTATGGATGGAGGTGGTTTGTTATGTCATCTTACTATATTAAGTATTAAGAGGTTTGAGTGTCCTTGGTATTTTAACTATATTGATACCCTTACTAAGCCAAACAGTTAAATCATCTAGTTTACTAACATACCAGTTCAGTGATAGCGAACAGCTCTGTGCTCAGTTTTACTATTTCATTCTGTAACAAGATTATTCTGTTTGACCAGTAATGACTGCAGAGTATAATAGTCTTTTAATAATAATTGTAATGGAGATGGTGGCTGTTCAGTGTGAATTTTCAGAAAAGTTCTTATTAGTTGCATTAAATTTCTATTTTGGCTTTTTTAGTACGGTTAAAACACTGAATTACAACTGTGTTAATGAGAACCTCCATACACTCTTTCAAAAGTATTGTGTTCAAGAATATTTAGGTACAAGGTGCTTTCAAATTATCCATGCTTTTAGATTCCAACTTGTAGCTGGTAGGAGTTAGCTAGAAGTTTAAGTTTATTGTAGATAAGCCTCTGTGGCTTTCATAAAAAAAATAATTTACGTGGAATGACTGTTGTTCCACAAGGTTGAACTTTGATTAGCTGTTAAGCTTTTAGCCACTTCTGATTATCTTAGTTGAATTCTGTTAGGATCTTTTCAAGCTCTCTTTGCACTTGGTATTAATAAATTTCAATTGTGTTGCAATATGTGTATATTACTTTATGTATATATAGTCACAGCTAGGAAAAGTGTGTTTAATTTTGTTTTATAACTGTACTAGAAAATCAAAGGCATATTTACTGTTCTGGCTTTTGCACACAACACATTAAATCACTTCAAGAAATAATTGGAATATTTGGAGCTTTTAAGGCAAGGGGAACCAAAAACCATGAAAATGGTTGTACACTATATGCTTCTACATGAGCATCACTGTTTAATCCATGCTGCTGCTGAATGAAATCTGTTCTAATAATAAACTTGTTAAATTTGAATATAGCATATTTCTGAGGAATCATTAAAATTCTGCTACAGCAAACAGAAATCATAATATCGAAGAACAGAGCAGCTGTGAAACGCGTAGGATTATGTCTATATGAAAATCAGCCTTTGAACTTGTAACATACTGTCTTTCAGATACTGTATCTGAAGCCACCATGGACATTAGCAAACTTGCTGAAGTGTTACAGAAAACACTGGGTGGCTGTTTTTGGTTATATTGTGCCAAGGAGTTTGCTTTCAACCATTGAATGTCTCTATAGACACCTTTGTACAGGTAAGAATCTCTGAGAATCTTAATTGTGAACTTACAGAAAAGTCACACTGGTTTTAGTAAGTACAGAAGTATGTGTCTTCGAAGTATCTACTTCTGTATGTTAAAGTAGTAATGCGTTCCATCTTCTATGGCTTTTTTTTTTTCTTTTCTTTTTTTCAATTTAAGAATGTCCAAATGGAGCCATGCCTTGGGCAGTCTTCATCTACTTTTCTGTTGATCCACAATTTATTCCCTGGATGGTTGATAAAATCCCAACACTGTTTTTGTAGCCTTAAAGCCAGAATTGAATTGAAATTGATGAGCTATGAATTGTATTAAAAAGGAAAAAGAAAGAGAGCTTATGCCAAGTTCAGGTGTGTCCAGGCTCTGGTCCCAGATGGTCCAAATATGACCTATAATAATAAATAATAACAATAATAATAACATCTCTGAAATGCTTGTGGGTTTCTTCTTGGCTTTGGTTTGTATGGACATTATCAGGCATGTGAGAATTTGTTTCAAATGTCTGTTATGTACCTGCAAAAATCAGGGGATAAACATTTAGTAAATATTAATGGTAACCAAAGTCTCTAAACTATTTTTAAACAGCAAATACTCTTTCTCTCTCCTTTGCCACAATGTTATGTGAGGCAAATTGCTCTACATTTGCCAGGTAAATTATGGAGAAATAATGACTGCTTAAGAGTGGTATATGAGGGTAGGGAGGCTAGTTTTCAAAAATAGCCAACAAAAAAACTCTGAAACAAACCCTTTCATTTATTTAAAGAGATTTTTAAGAATTTGCTTTGTACAGACATAACTTTTTTTGGATACTACTTTTGGGATATGTTCTGCAGAATTATTTCAGGTATGGCAGTCGATCCTGTTGCCAGATACAGGGATAAATGGTGAAGATTAAGAAGTGATATGTTTCACACATTTCTCTTGAGAATGTTTTATGTAATACTTAAGCTATTTTCAAGGCTTTTTATGTGCTTCAGCTATTTGATTATTAAACATGCCTTTTACTTTTTTCTTTTTTTTCACTCCTCATAAAAATGTCTAAATACCAGGTGAACCAGTTGACCCTTCAACAGTGTGTATCTTGCTCCAGGAATCAAAAAAATTATTCCATGCTTTCAGCTCAAGGTCAGACTATAATGGTGTACTTCCTCAAGCTTATGCTGAAGTGAATAAGCTATACCAAACACTTACAAAGGTAAGGGGAGCTGTTGTATTTGTTCAGCTAACATCTCTGAATTGCTCTATGTTTGTATTATAAAGCTTGCTTAGATTTTTAAATTATTTCCATAATTTCAACAAATTATTGCAGGAAATATTGTTTCTAGAGTGTTTTTGCTCTAGACCCCAAATTTAACTTTTTAATATAGCAAATATCTGCCTTTATGTATATGTTTGGTAGACTTTCTGGTTTGGTTTTTTTCCCACATATAAATGTGTTGGTACTGGGAGGGTGACTGAAAAACATTATTTAGCTGTTTTCAGGAAAAATGTCTTAGTTTTCTATTGCGTTTGTAGCTGATGGAAGAGGATGTTTAAGATTGAAATTGTTTCTAGTTCTGACATTGGTTCAGTACTCCTATTCCTAGTATATGTTCCTAGTATGCTATTTCAGCTTTTGTTGTCTTGGTAGCTCTGGTGGTACACATGAAGAAAAGACTTGTTCTATCATGTACTTTGTGATAGTCAGTGAGGGGGTGTCCTGACACCTTCTGTGTTCTGAGAAGTATGTCTTCCAGCTGATCTCTGAGTAGATGTGGAAGAAGTTTTGGTGTCTTGGTTTGTGGTTACTATTAGTTCCATATGTAATGGCATGAAAATGGGATAATGAGCATGGATGACTTGAAATATTCCTGTATATGGGAAAGAATATGGGTCAGAATATCGTAAGAAGTTCTTTTCAGTTTTGGAGAAGGCTGAAAGGGAAAGGAAGAAGGTGATCAAAGAGATGAATGATGGTCTGAGGAGTCTTGCTTGCCTACTGTGCTGTAACTTCAGTGCGCACTGCAGTCAGTCACTTAATCCGCAGTTCTGTGAACTGTGCTGCTATATGAAGCAGGCTTTCTGTCTGAAAACTTGTTTCATCCTGTCCTTGTCCTGGCAACTGTTTGACTTCACAGAGAACTGCTCTTACACAGACTAGGTTTTGCCAGATCTGTTTAAGCTGGACAAATTTTCTGAACCAGTTTACCGAATGATAACATATTGTAAATACTTTGTGCTGTTGCAGAGGAAAATGTTGTGTGATACAGAGCAGAGTAAGAAGCAGTTCTTGTTTATGCCTCCTTGTCATGCCTGGGAGCCTTTGGCATAGGGTTTCCTTTTGCTTCAGTTACCTATCTGTATAATTACCAATATATACGTATAGAAGAAGAACTTAGTGAAAGACCAAAAGATGCTTTCGATGCAGAGACCGTATCTTCTTGGCATAACTGAAAGATTGTTATGCAGAGAAGAGTTCAGTCTTGCTTTTTGAGCATTGCTTTAAAAAAGATGTAGAAGTGTTCAAGTTCTCTTAAACTGGGAGCCAAATGCATTCATTATTTATTTGCTAAACTGTTTTATAAGGTGAGGTCAGACAGTGAGCAGGATTTATCAGAAGACATCATGGTTCTTTCAGAAAATGCTGTATGTGAAAAAATGGAAGCAATGACACCAAATCTACAAAGCTCTGAAGAAAAAAGGTTGCATCCAAGCTTTCATGCATCTCAAGAAAGCAAGCACCAGGAAATCTGGTCAGTCCTTGAAGGTGTATGGAATACAATAAACTTGTACAGGTATGTTATGCTGGAAAAGTTAAAACTTCTATGTAACCTTAGATAATTATCTAAAAAGCACACTTTAGCAATTGCCTTTTTTTTTTCCCTGTTTTAGAGAAGATGCTGTTAGTAGTGTAATTAATCAAAATTGTAAAAAAAAAATAAACCACACATCTTGTCACACAAAGGAGTTAGGAGCATGCAAATTGTTATGTGGATACAGCCAGTGATTTGTCTAGTCTAGTGCTCTTTTTCTGGACAGTGGCTGAAGTAAGTTGCCTGAGAGAATGGCGTTGAAAATTCTAAGAGCCACAAATGGGATACATCCATGGAAGTCTCGTCTTTATTGATAAAGAGGCATTCAAGCTCTTAAGTTTTTCTTGTGGTTATTTTCTTTCCAAGTTTTGACAAGGTATAGTAGCTTATGCAAAATAGTTTACTTTTTTAAAAAAAACTATAATCAATTTGAAATACAGTATATTTTCTTGTTAAGCAAAATCTTTCACTCTATAAAATCCACATGCAGAATCTAGTGATGAATTTCTTTTCTCATATAAACTTGAAATTGCAGGAAATCAAACTCTAGATGATTTACTATTATTTTTATTTTGGTTATTTTTGAAAAATCTGCTTGAAAATCACTGGGATGCCATACTTTGGGATACTCTCACAAAAGCTGAATAGATACTGTTTTCTTTTTGTAGTCTTAATCTGAAATATTTTTGAAGGAGAGGCTGGGTTCACAGAGGAGCTCCGTTTTTAGTGGTCTGTTACAGACTCACCTAATAGACAGTGATAATAACTCTACTAATGCCATTTCTACACTGGCATTTGAGTGTACTGTACAGTTGCACTAGCATCTTGGCTTACACTAGTGCAAATAAATCTGAATTGATGTAAGCCTGATGTAGTGTTTGGGTCAGCTGTGTGGCAGAGAACAGTCTTAATGTGGTCTATTACTGGAATACTAACTGTGAGCTTGAAGGTTTCATACAGGCATTGAGGAACAGCTCTTTCAAGTGTACCACTTTATAATGAACAGGCAACTGAACTGTTGGCTCTTAATACCTGTGAAGGACCATACTGTGAAAAGAAGATAAAATTTTAGAATCAGAGGTCACTTCACACTCCTCTTGCTCATGTCAAGAAAGTACTACTTACCTTGCACCTGTGGGGATAATTATTCTTCATGAGTGCACTGGAGCTCATCCTCCCAGTGCAACCATTGCAGGGAAGGTGTCAAGACCATTCCAGTAAATCTGGAAAATGAAGCTGCTTGAAAAACTGATGGAAACTTTGCTGCTTTAACCTAACACTTCTCTTCTAAGAGAAGCAAGGTTAGTTATATGCAGGTTGTGCCTGAAGACTTTCATTCTGAAGTGAAGTTTAGTGATAAGTCAAAGGTAAAGTACTGTTACAGAATATAGTTGCCAAAGAAAATTTTAAACAGAGAAGTACAGTTGTAGGGTGTGGTCTTCTACCATTTGTTCTAAGATTATTTTAGATAATGTGGTTTTATTACAGATTTACATTTGACCTTGGGTTTTTTTTTTTTAGTAGTCAGAATACAGTGCATACAGTAGATACTGGGTTTCTCTGTATTTTGCTAATTTTTATTAACAGCTTTTCAATGTCTCTTCTTTGTTTCTTTTTAATATTAGTATTGAAATTTTCCAAAAGTTGGGCCCTGGCACGGTAACTGTGACTGCAAAGTCTTCATTTGAAGAAGCTCTTTTAGGTCTGCAGAAACTGATGTCAGCTGTGAATGATATCCGTGAAGGAATTAGTAGGTAAGCATTTACACTCCTCATAGCAGCTAGTAATAGGAAGTCTCACCTAAAGTCATAAAAGTCACTGAAATCTTTTGATGCCAAACTACAATTTACTATGGTTAGTAAATGGTTACTATGGTTAGAAAGTCATGGTTACATGACTTTCAGTAATAAGAAAAAAGCGTAAAAGACCATCCCTGCATCAGTAGCATTATAGCCTGCTAGGTCTGATTATTTTCTGTACAGTGCACTAATAGTGGGATAAATCCTTTCAAAGAGAAATGGTGGCAATGCCAGAAGACTTTTTGTATTTCTTTTTGGTGAAAGCTACTTACCTGCTGTATTTCCCCTTAAGCAAGAGCTCTGTAAAAGTAAAAATATCGGAGAAATTTATTGTACAAAAGATGTACGTTATTGATAAGGACCATTAGAATATCTAGATCAAAGCTAAACAGGCTTCTGTCAAGTGACATTATTTGAAATGGAGAGGCTATTTTCTGTTCCACATGATTCCCATGACACTCAGTAACATTGATGAAATAGCTTTAAAAATCCTTTAATACTCTTTAAGATTTTCTTTTGTACCTGTAAACTGAAATACATTATTTAGGCATCCAGAAGGATTCTCCGAGTGGAGTAATTTTCCTGCACGGTTGCATTTGGAAATGCCTGCTTCGAGTTTGTTCTGAAGATTTGCAGTAGGTGGCATCGTGGAGCAAGGAATACAGACAGACACTAACACGTACCCTTCTGGTTTAGTCTTGAGTGTAGATAATTTAGCTTGTAGACTTCTGGGTAGGTTTTCCGAAGAGTCAGAAATCATATTTATGAATCATTGTAGGTTTGTGTATATTACAGAGTATTTAAACAAGTCTGACATTTTCAAAAGGAAGGGTGAGGCTTCTTTTGCCTAAGTTACTCAGCATTTCTAAAACTGAACTTACAGTATATTTATTTTTCTTGAATTTTGAAAAATACCTTCCAGTGGCTTATAGTTAGTCTAATGGTATGATTGCAGAAAAGGAGGTATCTGGAGAAAAAGTAGTGAAGAAGTTCTAGCTGGAATATTTGGAGGTAATACAGCTTTTGGTGATAAAACTTTTTTGTTCTGTCTTCTATTCCTTGTTGTCCAGAACAAAGGAGAGAGAAACTGATTTTGAAAGTTTGGAAGTCTTACAGATAAGTTACATTGAATGTGCAACTTCATTAAAAGTTCAGATTTCCAGATTGTTAAAAACAAAAAAGCACAATCACGCTTTTTGAGATAAATGTGTGTCATAACACCTTTCCTCATTAAAAAAAACCCAACAAACCTACATTAGTGGTACTGACAGTGAAACTACTACGGCAATTCTTCATGACCAGAGACATGTTTATGACAAATCTGGTCATCGAGCCTCTGTCAGAGACCATGTTTACGACAAATATAGATAGTAAAAAAATTAAATAATAATTTAAAAAAGCTATTTTGTGGAAGAAGTCATATTAATAGGTTTTTGCATCTTACCCTATTTTTGCATTTTTGTCATACTGTTATCTTTGCTTCTTTAACAACATTGGTACCAGAATGGTATTTATACTGCAAAATACTGCGTGCCATAAATGTTTTACACTAGCTATTGTCTTCATTTTAGAGCTGAAATAGTGTGGTTATGAGCTGTGTATCACCAGCCTCCTTCTTCCCTTGGGTAAATATAACTTCTGACTGAAAGGTCTGGGTGCACTCTTAGGGAGTTTTATATGTCCTCATGTTTCCTGCTCAGGTTACTTTTAGATAAGAAATTCTTGTTAACAGAAAAGAAAAAGAAAGTTTAGTCTTTGGTGAATTGATAGCTATTTATAGTTTGGTTTTTTTCATGTGCTGACAGAAATGATTGTTTTGTTCACACGCCAACTTTAAAATCACTCACAATTTACAGCATGTATTCTTACATACAATACTTACAAATATTTGTACTAATACAGCATCAGCTGTATTAAAACTATCCTTTAAGGTCTGAGTAGCGCAGGAAAGCATTACTGTACCAGAACTGATCAGTAAATCGAATACTTTGGGATTAAATAATTTAAAATCAGTTTTACAGTTTTACTAATTTAAAAACAGAATTCTGCAGATGCAGAGAACCTGTTTCCTCTTTGTTTATTCAGGTGATCAATAAAGGAACTAATATTTTATTTTCATGGTGTCTAGTTAGAGAATTGTCTTCCTTCTCTCAGACTGCCATGGCATTTAGTAATTTCTGTCATAAAGTCTAGATTAAGAGCTCTACTTCCACATGCAGTCTCCTTTAGGAAATAAAATGGAGTTTAGCCCCTAGTTCAAAAAGTATCAGACTTTCAGTAGTTGTTTGATTTTTATTTTTTGTATTTACTTAGCTGAAACCTGAAATGTTCTTGAGCTGCTAAAGGAGAACAGTTAAATTACTTCACATGTAAATTTCAACCTCAAAGTGCTGGGCTTTGTGCAGTGTCCCATAGTAAACAGTTTGCTGTGAATGAGAAATTGACTGTTGGAAATATCGCATTAAATTATTATACAACATGGAGCATGGTTACCTCTTCCTTTTCTTAGGGGTAGATATGGCTAACAGTGCTACCTACTCATCAGCTGTCTTCTGATCCCTGAACAAGATGTGTAACGTTATTTGTGTTACTTGTGAATTGTGAGCAAGAGGAGGTTTTACAGCATCCATGGAGCTTTTTAACCACACAGATTGGCACCACTGAGCAGGATTACGGTTAGATGTGCTGTAGAGCATCTTGTGGAGAAGTGTTGTGTGTAGAAATGTCCATCTCCAGGTGTCAGCACTGATACAGAAATACCCTCTTAGTTACTAAGAAATCAACTACTTTAGATCAGTAATAGCAGTTTCAGAGCTCATCTTTCTGTAGTATTGTATCCTTTAGTTTAATTATCATGTCTGATAAAGTTGAACATATGTAGTATCTGACAAAAGGTTTTCTCCTAGTTCTAGCATTTTCTTTCCTACATGGATTCTTTGCCATCTCCTTTTATATTTGATTTTGCCGACAGCCTTCTCTGCTGCCAGTGCTGAAATTTGTCTTTCATACTTCCTCCTATTTTAATGAAAGCTCTAAGCGTAAAAGTTTCAAGTACTCTGCCTCTGTCAAATACAGCTGAAATTGGCCAGCACTTAGCAAGGTGCAGGGTAGAGGTGATGTTGTGGCAGCTGCTTAAGCCTTGTTGCATTTAAACCATTCCGGAAAGCAGGAAAGTTTGAATAAATGAGCTAGTACTATAGAAGCTACGTTCCTTTCTGACCTTGTAAAGCTAGAGAATAGGCTTCTAGACAAAGCAGCGCTAGGATCTGACATCTGAAGTACTTCCACAATAGAATAAAGCATGAGCTTGACTTTATTTTGCAAAAAAAATCCCTTATTTCCCAATAGGTTGATGTTGGAAAAAACCTCTGGCATGTGTTGAACATTACAACACCCGTTTGAGTCCCTTATTGCAGTGCAGTATAATGAGAATTTGTTAGTAAGCTTCATAGAAGTTCGGTTTTCCATTTCTCATCTTTTTTGCTTCCTGATATTCTGACAGTGAGGTTAATTGAGGTTTTTAACAGGTTGAGTTGACTTTTATACAGTTAAGCTGTATGCCTTTTTGATTATCTGCACGGATTTGTTGAATTGGTTAATGCTTTATGACAGTCTTACCAGTCTTACGCCACAGGCAATTACATAAGACTGTTAAAGAGGAATGGCTCAGTGACAGATGCTGAGGTACAGGGGTTTGCCCAGATTTGTGATTACCGCAGAGCCTCATAGGACTTTTATCCGTATGCTTTACTTGTCATTGCCCAGGATTTTAGTGTTTGTGAGCAGTTGGCAGGCTGACCTGCTTTCACTGCCAGATTGTCTTGCAAGTTGAGGGTTTTTTTTCCCTTCTATTTTATGTTGGGTTTTTTTGTTTTTGTTTTTGATCCTCTCTGAATAAGCTTTGTTTGTTTCCCAGGTTTTCTCAATGCAAAAGTGAGGAATCACAGCAAGAGCTATTATTCATTTCCATTTTTTTATCATATATTACACTCCATACATGCATTTAGCATCCAATTAGTAACAGGACAGTAGGTAAAGAACCGTTCTGAGTGGTTTGGAAAGCTCTACTGCTTATGAGATAGAAGTTATTAAGTCTGACTTTATCTATTGTCCCTTCTGTCGCAGGAACAATACCGAAGATTTGTTGTGTAGCCATTGATACCTATAGTAACTTTTGGTGTCTTTCTATGACATGCTCTTCAATACCTTGTGCTAAAGATTTTTAAGAAAACTGCTTGGAACCATGCTATAGGTTTTAGCTTGATCAACAAATTGCATTTTAGTGGCAATCCAGATTTCATGTCACCCAGCATCCTTGCCAACACACCTGCTCGGTGCATGATGTTTGGATTAAATCAGTTGAAGTACATAACATGGAGTCGTTTTGTAGTTTGATTTTACATGGCTGTGCTGATAGGATAGGCAAAGTGATTCAATGGATTTCTACTCTCTGCTTTCAAAATCCTTTTGATGTCATGTTTTTGAGAGAAGGAGTGGCTAATATTGCAGTGGTCACAATACTGAGATTTACATTACTCATTAGAAGCATTTACTAAGAGCCCATTTGCTTCATGTATTATTAGAGGATGTTCTTTAGTCATAGTTCTATAGCTGAGGCAGACTTAGTTTCACTCAAACTTTGTTGAAAATGTGATCAACTTGATTTAATGAAGTGGTGAATGCAGAGTTGGTGTGCATGCAGGTGTGTCCGGATTTCGCAGTGTACATCATCTCTTAAAATTTCTATTTTCCATAACACAGAATGGTGTCTACAGGAGAAGAAAGGAATACAAAATTATTACAACCAGTAGACAGCAGTGGTGGTGTGAAATAATTTCTTTGCAGACAGAAATGTGGTCCAGATTTCTGCAGAAAAATGTATTGGAAGAGTGGAGCTTGTCTTCCACTTCCTATTTAGTTGAAAACAGCAATAAGCATGTTTTATGAGTGCTGACCTGTTAAGAATTTGTGGGGGAAGTTATGGTGTAAGCTTTTCGTTCAACCAGCTTCTTTTCAGTACTCCATGTATAGCAATGGTTCTTCCTCGAAAACAGCATGTCTTATTTGAAGATATTGGAACACTTTGAGTCAAATGTCAGACTTTTCATTTCATGTTACAAGCACAGAAGCAATTGTTGTCATAATCCCAGCAAACACCATGAAATACGTTACAGGATTTAACACTGTTACTTGTATGCTTATTTTACTTCATTTTTTGTTTGTTCATTTCCCAAAGAACCAGAAGCATAGCTGGCTTGTATATCCACCTGAGGTCTGCAAACTTACAGTGAGCTAAACCAGTAATATTAGCTGTTGCTAATATGCTTTGATCATCAGTACAAAAATAAGTATGATTTTTCAATTTGATGCTCTGATGAAAAACGAATGAGAAGAGTGGTGAAGGGTACCTTATTGAGCATCTAAGGTGAATTGTTTAGGAAAATTCAATGGAATAATTTTTAAGTCTGTGGCATCCTAACTGGTGTCAAGATTCCAGTTCCCTATAATTGTTGAAAAGTGCTCCCTTCAGTGAGAAAAGATCAAATAGAGTATGTGCGATGCTGGTGCTTTCATGGTGTTAAGGGAAAGAACATGTAGATAGCATGTTGGCTGCTTTCATACATAAAAAAACGTGGAAAACCAGGGGTCTAAATATGACCTTAGATTTATAGTCTAATATTGCTTTGAAAATTGCTTTTAAATTAGTTTTCTTTAAGTGTAGTCTTGCTAAGAACTATGGAGTGAAACTTGAAGTTTCTAGACACTTCTCTCTATTGGAAGGTTAGAAGTCAGGTGAACAGAAAAGTAGCCATGTGGAGATGCCCTGTAGTCAAAAAGAAAGGCAGCAGCTGCCTTTGCGCTCAGTCCCTTCACCTTTTTGTAGCTTGCATGTACATTTTTCGTCAACAGAATTCAGAAGCCCATAATTAATACAGGTCCTTCTCTCACCAGCTGCCCATTCCCCTCACTCTCCATCCTTTTAAGAAAACTTAACCTGGCTCGGTTTCTCAGCAGCAGCTCAACAGTGGCAGCACCCTTACATATCCATCAGTCTTGCATATGTGCACATCAGGAAAAATACAGTGATGAACATATTTTGTCCTGGCATATTGTGTAGTGACATGTAATGGGCATCAGTAAAGTAATATCTTACCTTTAATGTTCTGTATGGTTCTGCATTCAGTTTTATTAAAACATGCATGCAAGTTTTCCTCCTTTTTCATAAAATGGAAGGCATGAAATACTGGCACGAAAATCAGCAATAGCAATCCCACTTTCCCAGGCTTAGGTATACTCATTTATGTTGCGTATGACTGGTCTGATAGCTAAAGCTGATGTATTGTCACTTACAGACAGGGTTGCTGGCTAATGGCTACATGGAGCTGGTCAGTGGGAATCTTAGCTGTGATGCAGTTCAAGCTCCCAAGATTCCCAGTGTTTCAAAGGATATTTGCCAGATTGTCTCTGCTGGGGTTTTATGCTGTCAAAGTTGATGGCTTTCTCACTAAGGCAGCAGTTGAAGGCTTTGAGGTATTTATAGGAAAAGTGGCCAGTTGGTTCTCTTGCTGATTGTTAGTTGGCTGGTTAAGTGTTTTAGTTTAAGGAAAAAAGTTCTGAGTGCATGTTCTTAAGAAGGGGGAAAGAATGTGGGACTGATTTTATGTAACAGTAATTCCTATGTAAAATCATGATGAAAATAAGCAGTCGACTTATTAATAAATCCTGTCGTGTGTCACAATTTTCCAGCCTGTTTAAAAGACAGTGCTTTTTCTTTTTTAACTGGGATTTTTAACTTATTCTGTTAGTTTCCTGGGGGGTTGTTTGCGTTTTGTTTTGTTTTGTTTTCCAATTCCTAATTAATTTCTTTATGAAGGCTTACAGTTTGTAAAGGGGAGGGTAGGGAGAATGTGGGCACTTTCCCATGGGAAAGTAAATAGAGCTTCCCAAAAAGATTATTGGATTATTCCCCTCATACACTCCTTCCCCCCCCCCCCCATCCAAATCCAATAAATTTCTTAATCTTTAATTACTTACTTAAAACTTAAGGCAGAATTTTATCAGTAATTTTAAACATATGTAAAGTGTTACATGTTTTTAATATAGATTCTAATATACATTTTGCAATGTTTAGGAGGGTTCTTTTTTTCCTAGTGAATGCAAATGAAGTTATGCTGAGGTATAACTGAATCACATCTGCTTAAATAGATTGGGATAATTAATTCTTGAGAGAATAATTTCCTTATTGGGTCACTTTTGGAGCCTTGCAGAAAAGGGTGTACATGTCTCACAACTTCACAACACCTTACAGAGACACTGAAGCTGATGCTGTTTTCTTCGGGTGGTGTCTCAGCTTTAACATGGTGAACAAGGACTAGATTTTGGGGAAGGCTGAGATGTTGCTGACTGCTGTGTGCATTTGTGGCTAAATAAAATAGCAGTATTTCACATGATACCGAGTTCTTCATAAAGACACCTCTCTTCAAGTGTCGAATCCCATTTTCACCTCTTGGTGGGAATTGGTTATTATTAGAATTAGCAAAAATGGTATGTAAATTGTAGCATTTGAGCTGCACATCAGAATACTGGAGGGAATGAGTTAAAGCTTTAGCTAGTGTGGGAAAGTTTTGTATTGCGTGCCACTTTTCTGTTGTTCCACATGAATACAGCAGGCTTTGCTTATGTGAAACAAAAGGCTTTTAATTATTGCTGGTTTTCTTCCTGTCTATATAGAGAAATTGCTCATAAAAACATCAGTTGAATTTTTAATTAGGAAAAACCCTCATAGAAAGTCCTCACAGATATAATAAGCTCATTCAATTCTTTTAGAGGAGTGGAAAGGGATAGGTGGAAGGGAAAATTCTTCAATGATCATAATTTACTTTTTGTTTAAAGAAAGTAATTAGGTTTTTTTTCCCCATGAAGAATTTTTGACTATTTTTACCTCTGCCATAGAATTCTTTTATACTTGCTTAAAATATCCCAAACCTTTTATTTTTCAGAATTTTGACCCCAACCAGTAGTTTCCAAGATGTTTGGGCCCTCTATAACTTCCTTACAAGCAATGAGGTACAAAGTTTTCTTAATGTTTTGTCAGATACACTTAAGTTACAGCTTTTTATTTAAGGTAGTTATGAGCTTGGGTGTCTCATCCATTGTGTTTCCACTAAGCTAGCATTTTGAAGATTGCTCTCATTTATGAGGCATTGGACATAAAAGCACATTTTTTGGTTGGCACCTACCAAAAGGTATTCAAATCTCTACTGGTATTTGAGTTACTTGCGTGAATTTCTGAGCACTCATTTCTTCCGAATGACTTGCTGTTGAGAGTAAAAAGCCTCGAAGCTGAAGTCACCAAAACATCCCTAATCTAGTCATTTCGAGAAGAGAGAGAGCACATTGCATTAAGTAGTTCTGTGGAGAACATTAGCTGCAGTTCAGAGGAAATGACCAGTTATTCATAAAGTTTTAACTAATCTGTGCTTAAAGATTTTAAGAAGAGAAATTGAAATGAATGTTTGCAGTAGAATAGTGGTATTTTTCTATTCAGTATATTATGTATTCATATTTGTCGTCCTTTCCTATACAGGACAATATATTTGGGGTTTGGGCCTCTACTTGTATTTATGGAATTAACACTAGTCAGAATTTACTTAATATGCTATAAGGTATATTAGGAAGGGAAAAAGAATTATTTAATTATTTAAGGTCTTTTAGATTCCTACAGAAATAGTTAGAAAATGGAGCTGGAGTGATATCTGTCACACGCATTATATGTAATTATGTTTTTAATATTAGATTTTATAATACATAGCAGGACTTTTTTTGTGTAGTGTCTCAACTTGAGAGCCTGTTAGGTAATATGTTAACTGTATCTGTTACACCAGCTGTATAATTTTAGTCTATACGTGATACTTGGTAGATTACTATGTTAATTCTGTGTTCTTTGTTTTAGGTAAATAACAGTATGAAATTCACTGCTGAGGAGCTTTATGAGTGTGTTTCACAAGAGATGTATCGGTAAGCCAGTTACTGACCGCATCCGTTGGGGTTTGAGACAGCATTTTAGGATGTACTGGATTAACCAAAGTACCATAAGAGAAATCATTTGGATAAATAAAAAGCTGTCATTTGTAGATGGGGCATAGGGAAGATAAGTGGGGATGGTTTCTGGTATTCCCCTCCTCCCCTCTCCACCCCACCCCCCCCACCCCCCCCAGCTTTTCTTTTTACAGAACATCTTGTTAGGAGAACTGTGCTTAAATCAGCAGAGGTAAAAACCCAAATGATTCTGAAGTCAAACTAGGCATATCTGCTCTGCAGTTGCTGTGTTACACTGTGGCTGTCGTTATAAAAGTTGTAAGTTAAGCCATTGTGTGTTACTAAGCCATTTGTAAGTACAGTTAGGAAAAAAAAGGAGAAACAGACATAAGATTCCAAGTCCTTGTTTCCATTTTATGAGGCTTTTTTTTGCAGCTCAGCCACAGGAAAATAAATGTTCTGTTGCAGAGCTGAGTTAAAGGCTTTGAAAGCAATCTAAAAATGAGTGGCGTGCAAGCATTACCGTTTTTATAGTAAAGGTTCTGGCTCATACAAGGTTTTTTTTCTGAATTTGTGTAATTGAGAGCTTGTAAATCCAGGTCCTGTGAGGTTTTCAAAATGCCATAAGACTTTTTTTAATAAATCTTAAGTGGATAATAAAAGGCACATAAGTATTTTCTTTGACGTTGCTGTTACATGGATATGAGCAAGTTGTAATTTGCCAGGATTTGAAATGTGGTTCTGTGTGAAAAGCTTGCAGATTATTTTAATCTGAGTAGGCAAATTATTCTAAAAAGCTTTCCTTTCTCTGGATTAATACCAATTTCTTAATATTCTGTCAATTTGAAAGTGCAAATTGCAAGGTCACGGGAGAAAAGTTATGCAGGAGGGAGTGATTTGACTATGTATCAGTGGAGAAAAATAGTTCAGAAGCTTAATTGTGTTGGGTTGATGACCAGCACTTCTGTAGTTCTCGTATTTTTGAACATTTGTGGACAGCTCCATCATGTCTGTATTAGATCTACAGCGTACGTGCAGCCTTTGGTATTGTGCTAATGGTAGCCAGGGAGCTACAGTTTCTTGATGCTTGAAAAGAAAGATGTCCTTAGGTCTGCATTTTATCAGAAAACTTGAGTATTTGGACCATTGTTGTGAATTCTGTGTGCTACAGTAGGTTTCGTGGCCAATACAAACATTTTCACCAGAGCTTTGATTTTTCTGGAAGAGTGGTACAGAGTGACGATGACATTTTTGTTACGTGAAAGTAATGTCCTTTGAAAACATATAAAGGAAATTAAGCAAAGATTAAGACCTGTTGCTATAAATTCAGTCCACCAATTTTCAATGTAATACTTATGTCTAATTGTTGTTCTTAGTTCTTACAGCAATGAACCTATTTGGTATTACAGAAGTGAAACAAAATATTACTCCACACAATAAAACAGAGATGCTAAATGACATCTTAAAAGCACTCCATTAAAAAGAGGTGTGCCAAGAGCAAAAGCACAGGAAAGGAGACTGCTTTAAGGCAGGCTGAATTACTTGTGCTTTGGCAGAAACATGCTGAACAAAGAGTTTCCCCTTGCTTCAATACCACCAAATGTTTTTACTTTAGCCTGGCCTCTTAATTCTCTGGGAGATAAATTCCTGTCTAGAATATTTGTACACTCACTGTTCCTTTTTCAGGATATGCCAAGGTGCTCTCATCTTGAGAATTTGATCCAAAGGGTTTCTCCTTGTCTGGAGAAGAAAAAGGGCTATATGGAGCTAAGTAGCCAAAGCTACATGCAGAGTTCTCACTACTTTTGTATCCCTAAGGGTTACTGTGGGCTTTGGTATCACAGCAGCATTTAGAGGATGCCAGCCAAAGACTAGAGTCCAGATCATTAGGATATAAATGGAACAGAGACATCCCAGAGATCCACTGTAACAATTCTTTGCATCTTCAGCAAATTCACAAAATAAGTTTTTCCATCAGAAACTCTTAATTGACTTTTTTTTTTCGAGCTTGCCTGGTAGATTCCAGTCTTCTTCAATAGATCTGGGTAATGTTGACCCACCTCTCCTTTTCTGGTGGGGTGTTGTGTCCCGTGTCTCCCTTTCCGTTCCCCTCCCTACCTCTCTGCTTTCATATGTCCCTTGTCTTTTATTGGTAGAGACTGAGATCTGGTGAGATTCTTTAACAAGAAAAAAATCACCCAGTTTACTGAGTTAGATCTGTCACAGTTAACATCACTGTTATGGGGCAAGGCAGTAGCCTGTGAGGAAAGTGACAGGATTATGCAAAGGTGGCAGAGGGCAGGCCTGGCCACTGATTTCTTCCTCAGTCCAGATTTTTCAGGCCTGATAAATCATAGAATCATAGAATAGTCAGGGTTGGAAAGGACCTTAAGATCATTTAGTTCCAACCCCCCTGCCATGGGCAGGGACACCTCGCACTAAACCAGGAAAATCCTAGCCTGGTGAATCTTAATTGGATTGGGGTTTTGCCTTCTGAATAGTGGGAACACACTACAGTCCTGAGCTACTTCAGCAAAAGAATTAGATAGATTAAGGGAGGTTTAGTTAAAGCCCTTGTTTCTTCCTCCCTCCCTCACTCCCCATTCAAGTGGGTACTGTGAACAGTAGGGTTGCTGGGTTGCAAGGGAAGTTTCAGAGAGATTGCTGTAGCTTGCATGGCAAGCAGCTAATGTGAAGACTTAGTTACCCAGGGTACACTGTTGAGCAGTGAACAGTTTGTATCATTTAATAAATGACAGTTTGAAGTAAAGGGTAAGTGGTAGAAAGAAATATTTTTTACAAGCCTATGATCTTGTCAGAACTAAGAAAATCTGTTTTATGGAGGCCTGGGTGTCCAAGTAGATTGCTTAAAAGTAGTGCATGACTTTTGCACTGCTCTTCTTGCTGTTTCACCTGATGCATCTGTCTTACAGTAAACTAGCAAAGGAGGTGGAGGTGACTGTGTTAGCTGGCAGTTGGGAAGATGCTGATGCCTCAGGTCTGAAATGGGCAGTGGCACAGGGGTGCCAGCATGCTTGATCCCTATGGCCAGGCATTCCCTGCTAGCCAGGGAGAGCACCCTGCACTTCTCCTTGTCCTACCAGCCATGGGGCCAGATTCTGAGTGTGGTGTGGTCAGAGCAATGATTTGATGTATTGTCCTAATACACAGGCTATGGCAGTGAAGCACAGGACTGCTCTCTGACAGTAGTTGCAAACCTCATCCCTTTTCTTGGCTCTTGAGATTCTTTTTCAGTGGCTGTGTATGCCCCTTTCTTCCAGCCTGGCACAGCCGGGTGTCCTACAGTGGCAACACGTTTCAGTGCAAGTTACCCACAATCCAGCATGCACCAGTCTGTTACTGAGGGTACAGGAAAAGCCTCTCTTAGCCTGATTAGCTTTATTTCTAGTTAATGTAGTAGCTACATTTGATTCACCTCTTGTACTGTTCTTGGGTATAAAAGTCTGCATGTAATATCATACTATTTATCATTTTAACTGTTACTCAGTGGTCACTAGAATGATGTAGGGAAAATTTTAATTGAGGTAAGGATAATGAAACTGAGAGATTTTTCTGTGCTAGCTTTAAGAGCTCTTGGTGAATGCTTTTCAAGATGCTAGCTGCTGCAGAGGGTTTATAACTTGTTTTGCTGAGGCATCTTGATGTTCTCTCTCATTCTGTATTCAGACTTGACTGATAGCCCAAGTAAGTACAGTGTGCTTACTACTGGCTGCCCAGTAGTACTTAACTCTCCTGTGTCAAAACTGAGTCAAGGTACAGTTTTCAGCTGGTGAATGACACTTGTTCATTAGGAGGATGGATGTTCTTTTGTCAGCGTAGCTGTGCCAGTGCTGTAGATCAGTGCCAGTGCTGTAGATCAGTGCCAGTGCTGTAGATCAGTGCCAGTGCTGTAGATCATTGCCAGAGAAATGATATGCATTTAGACTGCTGCTTGTGATAGAATTCATCTGCTCTGTTGGGCTGATCTGCCAAGCTTCTGTTACCTGTGAGAGCCAAAACATACTGGGAAGATAAGGTGCATTTCCTTTTTAAAAGCATCCTTTAATTTGAATTGTATTAAATATATATATGTATATGTATGGTATTGGGGTTGCATGGCAAGCTTTGATTTATTTTCCTTTTCCCCTCACCAACTGCTATAGCAAATATGTTTGTAGAATACTCAAGCTTAAGTATAGAAAAGGGGATTTGGGATTTTTTTTTCTTGCTGTTTACCATTAACCATTTTTAGTTTACCATCTAATTCCAAGTTCAAATAGAAGAACAAGAGCAGGTATTTTGGCCGTTTAACAGCTGGGAAATAGGCAGAACTGCACAGAGAAGACTGGTCAGTCTGTGTGAGTAAATAAAAATGCACCAGGGCTTGCAGCAATTTAGTGTCTGCCCACTGATTTTTATGAAACTGGACACAGGGAAACAACGTCCTGGATCTGGTCTTTTTGCCAACAACTATTGAAGCACTCTGAGGGATGGAAGCTTTGTTTTGCTTTCTTTCAGAAGAACATTGAAATGAGAGAGGTTTCTCATGTATTCAACTAGAATGGCTGCTATTTAAACATTTGGCACTGTTTGCCAGCCTGACATATGTTCCAAGGCAGGAATCACTGTGGTTACTGTAAATGCATGCTTACGGGAGGTTTCAGTTTCAAAAAAAAAGTTACAATACTTCTTTCTTAGTGTCCCATGTTAAATATTTGACCATAAGTCCCTTTATGACCAACCAATTTAAACAGTATTTAATTTGTGCAAGCATAAGCTTGTAAAATGTTGTCTCTGACTGGTGACATTCCACAGATTATCAGGAAAACGACAGATGTCGACCAAGTGTGAGAGCAACAGGACTAGCTGAGCCCAATGAACACTGAAGTCACACTATTCCCGAAGCCTAAAATCACTCTGACAATGTAACTGTGGGGAGAACTTGTTTCTACCTGCAACACACAAACCTGTAGGAAATGTGTAGTTGACTTTCAGTTTAAACACAGTGGGTAAAAACCAGTAACTTTTTATAATCAAAGGCTCAGGTTTGGGTTGAGAACACCGAACTGATGACTGCAGTGTGGCTCTTCAATTGCTCCTTTCTAAAGATTTCATTGCAGGATACAGCTGGGAGCATGTAATGATCAGCCAGCTCTGTAATAAACTTGATCGTTTGTTATAAAAATATGTCTGGATTTCCAGAGGCACCAAGTATTCTGTGTTTCTGACAGAATTAAAGCATGGTATTAGAAACCCTTTGAACTTTGTTGGAAGTAATACAGGGCCAGATTCTTGTCTATAAAGTGGGTTCATGGGGTCTTGATAACCTATCTTCTCTTCCCTAGGAAAAGGTTAGAAATTGGATGTTGCCAGCTGGTCCAGCTGGAACACACCATTAAGCAGTGTCATGCATCAG
>JBCJKH010070746.1:30229-63374 GCA_039877255.1 Loriculus beryllinus
TGTGATGGATGTCTGTCACATCTACTTTTGATACAGTGTATGGGAGGACAGCTGACAGATGAAGACAAGTACTTTATTACTTACTCCCATACTGACTGTTGCTGTTCAAATGCATCCAGCTTTACACCTTGGAATAATCAGTACATTTCTCTGGTCTGATGGTTTCCTGCATCCAGCAGAGATAGTGTGGTCTGCTCATGCTCCCCTTCTAGCAGGACTGCCTGGTGTTACGTGAAATAACTAGAGTTGAGGTAAGAAAGCTGAACTAAGAATGGGATGGTTGCTGAAATTAGTGCCATCACTGGTGTAGCTCATTTCCTAAAGCTACTTAATGCTGAGGACCACAGAATCAAACTCCTCACAAGAGTATGGGGTGCTTCTTTTCATCTAATACACTTTCTTCAAGTTCACTTTGGCCACTTTCTCGTCTCAACTGTGGAGCACCACACTCTCATTTGCACAGAGCTTTTAGTAAACTGAGCCTGAAAACAGGCTCTGAGGGAGTAAATCTCCCTCAGACAACAGCTGGTTGTTCACTAGGAGCCAGTGCTGGCTCTGAGCCCTCTGCCCTCCAGAAGTAAGTGTAATGCTCAAGTTGTGGGTAGAAGGTGTACATCACACTTTAACCCTCTTCCTACTTTGAGGAAGAGGATTCAGTTAAACATCTGTTGTTTGTGCTGTAGCTACATCCATCTGAAATGTCTGTTACAGCATTGCAAACTTCTTACTGAAAATTACACTTTGTTAAAGAAGAGGACACAGACACACTACTGCAACCCTGTGGTGCAAGGATTTCCCAAAAGGTACCTTTAATGTGTTTGCATCAGCAGCAAGCAGTCAGTGCTAGTTTTGGCACCAGGAGTTAGATGTGCAGCACTACACATTAGACACCAAGTCATCCTAACCAACATTTTATCCATAGGAATAGAGAAAGTGAACTAAAACATAGTACTTTGAGCACATACAGAGTCAAGTTGTGTTCTGTCACCCTTTCAGCTTGTAGTATTAGAAAAATAAACTTAAGACAGTTACTAACCAGATGAACGCATTTTCATTGCCAGCTGGCCAGAGTTTAATAACCATGAGAAAACCCGCACACCATTTTTTGTTTTACAAAGGTTAGCTCACCCACAGTAACAGAACTGCTGTACAGAAAGCACCCTCTGCCTTTTTTTGTCAAAGTATTTGGAGCCAAAATCATTTCCCCACCCTAGAAAGTCACAGCTATGTTATGCTCAGAAACTCTATTCAGCTCTAACAAAGCTGTTGCATACTAAGTTACAATATTGTAGCAGAGGAAAAAGCTCAGAAGCTCATGTACAGTAGTTAATCAGTTCTCCCACTTAGTCTCTATGAACTCCAAGGTTGTCTTTTTGCTTCAGTAACCATTTATCTGCCATTTTCATTTCAACAGATAAAATACTCTGCTGAGTATATAAAAACTGTTATAAAAAGGCAATCATAAAAGATAAGGTATTGGCAGGTATGTCAGCTTTTTTTTTTTTATAAAAAAAATAGCCATTTTATCTATTTAAATAAGGCTTCTTGTTACAGATTGTTCCAGTTACTGAAGGAAAACAAGGCCTGATGGAAAAAAAACTATCCCCCATAAACCTTACACTTCCTGCCCCAAGAACACATCCTATAGGAACATCATCTAATCTGCAAAGTGACAAAACAAAACACTGGGGGAAGCTCCTGCAATGATATGCCCAGTCCAGTTTTTCCTGTGGTATCTTCAAAATCTTAAAAAACTCAACCCTAAACCAAAGCTGAAAAATACACAAACCCCCTTCATCTTGCTATTCTTTCCAAAACAAATATGTACAGCACATCAATATGCAATATGCAAAAGCTCTGTGTTGCTGTTAGCAACATCTATGCCCTCCCCAACCCTATTCACATGTGTACCTCAACTAAAACACAATTACATCACTAAGCCTGTTAGTTTAAAGAGAAAATTTAATTTGCTTAAAACTTGTAAATTTTTGTGTAGGGGCTCCATTCATTTGACTCTGGATTGTAGACTTCAAGCGTGTTCAAGAATTCATTGCCATCAAATCCCCCAACTGCATAAATAGTGTTTGCCACTGTTGTAATTCCAGCGTTGCTCCTCGGAGTAGTCATACTTCCCATCATCTTCCACTCGTTCTTAGCAGGGTCATACATCTCCACACAGCTCACCGCATGAGAGCCATCAAAGCCTCCACCAACAAAGAGTTTTCCTAGCAAAAGGAAGCAAAGTGAATGCTTCACTGCTAAGCACTGCCTGTGTCACCAAACACAGCCCCTCCTTTCAGGGCAGACAAACTAAGCCGAAATGAAGGAGCTTCAGGTTTTCTGTTAAAAACCTTTGCCTTACTTAAAGTTTGAAGTTACAGTATTGATCTGCTTTGGACCATTCAAGCTGACCGGAAGTTATTTCCAAGTAAGTGCAGTGTCCAGAGTCAGGCAGGTGCAGCTCTAGAAACTGCATGGTAGGGGTGAATGCCCCCAGACAAAAACTAGAGGTTTTTTGTTTTGCTGGTTACAATTTTTAATTAAAATTGGAGGCAGACATAGCCAGGTTCTTACTATGTTGTTTCCTTGCTGGGAAGGAAGGAAGCTTTGTATTCTACTTGCATTATAGCTCAACATGAAAAATTCATTAAGCATCAAGCAAGAGGTTCTTAAGCACATGGAAACATACCATCACGGACAGCCACTCCAGCTCCTCGCCGAGCCACATTCATGGGCGCGATCAGTGTCCAGGTGTTGTTCTCTGGATTGTAACGCTCTACGCTGTTCAAGCAGTTCCAGGATTCTGCTCCTCCAATTATATACAAATATCCACCCAGCTCACACACTGCAGACTGATGTCTCCCTACAATCAAACGCCATGAGTTACAGTCCAGCACAGAAGTCATGCACTAACACCATGCCACAGCAGCTGATATTTAAATAGTTTTTTGTGTTGGCTGGTTTTAAACCTGCAGGTTTGCAATCACTCCTCCCCTCCCCATTACACAACAAACTTACGGATATTGAGGGGAGCACAGCTTGTCCAAGATTTTGTTACGGGATCAAACACATCACAGTTCTTAAGTCCCTTCTGGCCATAAGGATCTGAACCACCAACAATGTACAGTTTTCCATTCAGGGCACATACTCCTATTCATATAGGAAAAGATAATAGGTGAGCTGATAAATGGATATATTATAAAAAGCCATTCAATCAACTGTAGATGTGTTACCTGCATTGCAGCGATTGGTTCTCAGTTCTGGAACAGGAGTCCAGTCATCTATTTCTGGCTCATACATTTCTCCACAGCTCAAGTCATCTGAGTGACCATTTGACCCACCCACAACATACAGCTGCCCCTAAATGGAAGAAATAAGATGCTTCACATCTAAGCCCAAAATAAAAACCATTAGCACTTTAATAACTACGTAACTACAGTAAAGCAACATCTGTTACCATTTTGTAAAGTTTGCCCTGTTTGTCCCACCTACATTTACATAAAGTCTCATTTCATCTGATCTCCACCCAAAACACACCATTAAAACTGCCATCTGGAACCGAGCTCTGGGTGTTCTCATTGGTGCAATGAAAGTCCAAGTATCCTTTTGCGGATCGTAGCATTCCACTGTGCGCAAACACTCTTCTCTGTTATATCCACCTAAAAGCAAAAGGTTATATGATACCACATTTCCAAAGACCAATTGCTTCCACACTGAAGAACACTGACTTCAATATAGCATACACAGTTAAGACGCTACTACCCTCCCACTCCCAACCCAGCAGGTTTGTTTAAAGAACTGTTACTACTTCTTTTACCTGCAGCAATCAGTTTGCCATTAAGTTCAGCTGTGCCCAGTCCAGAGCGAGCATACTGCATTGGAGACATGGGCTTCTCAATGACATCATCTGGATGAAGCTCAAAACTCAGACTCTTCAGCAGTCGTGGTGTGCTTGTGGGAGAGCTCTGCGGGCTGTTACGGCCATGCAGGAATATCACACACAGCACACCATCCAGAACAGCAAGACACAGGTAGGTGTTACCTGTTGTCAGGAGAAAAGGAGAGACCATCAGTATAATAAAATTTCAGGTGAATTTAAGTGGATACTAACTAGAGTCATCAGATTATGCTTCTCCCCTTGTAAGTGTAAAAACTTTACTTCTTCTTGTTACTGGTTCCAAGTATTGGCATAGCTACTGAAAAATACGTGGTTTAGCTTATTAATATAGTGTTCAAAGGCATAAGACAGCAATTTAAAGATGTGCTAGAAGAAAGGTGCCTTGTGCACATACACCAAATAGCTCTGTAAATTAGAGGCTGCCTAGCTCCTTAAGACTTTCTGGGTAAATTACACAACACCATGGGATTTGGGACAGCCTGCGTGTAAATAATCAAGATGACATGTGATCCCAGTTAGGCCCCAGTTATGTTAGAAATATCCCACAGATTACTAGGCAAATTTGACTTGCATCATTAGTAAGAAAAGGTACTTCTGCATTCCTTACAGATGTTGAAGAAAATGCCCAAGGAGTGAGAAGTGGTAGGTATACAATACCAGACACATCTTTTAGACAAACCCTGCCCCAATTACTCACTTGAAGTTTTTTCTGAAGCAATGATTTTCCACTCGTGTTTAGGACTCTGAACAGTAGCGTTTGGAGAAAGACTTCCAGAGGAGCTGCTACTAATCTGCTTGTGATCATTCTCACGTGGTGGCTTCTTCTGCAAAATCAAAAGGCAGCTACAGAGACCTAGCCAAAGACTACACCTCCTTCCTCCTTTGCTTCTCTAATACATAACTGTTCAAAAGAACACTTAGGCTACCACCTCCGCAGAGCATCAATTATAGCACACCTACATTCTCAACAGAACATCTTGCCTACTCAGCAACAGTGGCCAAAAACCACCCTACATCTTATCCTGGTGACAGCAGCTTTATACTGCTGGTGTCTGACTAGGAATCATTTCAAATTCTTAGGAGAGAGTATGAGTTACTAGCAAGGTTTTCAAATGGAAGGACAAACCTACATCCATTTGGAGAGAACTGAAATACAAACTAGAAGCCTCACTCACAAGCTCTGCTTCTAGAACTTGGGTTAATTACAATGCTATTTGGAAGTGAATTAACTATTCTCTTTATTCCCTCAAGACAAATTTATTTCGCCTCAGTTGCTCTCTGTGCTCAGATTAGCTGTTTCTTGGTTTATACTCCCTTGATACTTAACAGAAGATTTCTGCTTTCTTTTCTTCTTCAATTACAATTATTCTATAGCTTACATTATTTTGCTCAACTATGACATCCCACCCTCTTGCATCCCCTCCCCCCCCCTCACATTTCAGAGCACACTGCACAGTTGGTTGGGTTGTTCATTTTTTTCTGAATCATAAGAACCAAACACAAAGTTTTAATGTTCTGTCTACTCAGTTTAGCAGCAAAGTTTATGACCACAATGTCAAGTCTGCCATGCTTGCAGTTCCCTGGAGTCTGATTTGTATGGAAACTGTCATATGACTTTTGAAATACATCATCGAACTCATAGATAAGCTCATATATAACAGTTTGATTGCTACACTCAGCTCACCATGAAAATCAGTTCCTTTGTGGACGACATTTTTGTTATTTCTGAATCTTCATCCAATTAACAGCTTATTCTTATCCCTAAATTGCCTCAACAGTTACAGAAATTACAAACTTTTGTAATTAAAGGATTTAAGACTTACAATTTTTCCAGGGCTGTCATCTATGGGTTTTCTGGTATTAGTTTCCTCAACTGTTTAGAATCACTGAAGTTGGCAGTTCTTACTATCATTAAGGATTGTATAAAAGTTTAGAACTCTTGGCCTTATTTCTGAAAACAAACTTTTTGAATGTTCACCTCTCAGCATCTACTCCAAGTAGTAGCCAAAGGTGGCGATGGCTGTGAAGGCTTACTAAAAACAACTAAGAAACTGGAAAATTAACTGCCTTTTCATTTTCCTCTCTTTTCACTTCTATAACCCATGTTCTGGAATATTGTTTTACATAAACATTAACTAAAAATTTCAGAAATTACTTTTGCATCAGCATATTTCACTGTTATGCATTAAAATATTACAACATATTTGCTTCTAACTCCGTGAATTTAAACAACCTTTATTTGTATAAAGCAACTGACAATTTGCATCTATTAGCCCATTATTATTCTTTGTTTCTTAAACAGCCTCTGTACTGCTAAGCTGTCTGTTTCTCAAGAGTAGAGAATAATTATATCTGCCTAGGGAAAAAAAAAGTGTAACAGATCAAAAAAACCCTCAGCACAAGACTGATTTGTACACAGAGTACTGGCTATCTCCAGATGAGACGTTACTTAACTGCTGCTTTTAAAAATCTCTCTTGTGCATTAAAGTGCAGCTGAACAAAAGAAATGGACATTGACAGCTGAAGGATTAGAACTTACGTCTGGGATCTTTTTCTGTGCCAAAATTTAACAGATGCATTCTCCACTGCAAACCAAGCAGTCCGTGATTCTTTACAGTCTCTTGAATATGTCTACAAAGCCACAGCTGACTTGCTACAGCTGGCTGCTTTTCTACCTCTTCTTTCTTCTAACAGCCTAAGATTTATTTTGAAGTCAAACCTCAAGCACTCTGTTTTGCAAAGACTTGCAGTCAGTCTGCTGAAAAACTGGAAACAGTCTAAATCATTGCCTCCAGCAGTTTTGAGAATGATATTTTCTCATCACCTATTTCTTCATTAAAGCTGCTGCTGCTTTCTCTGCTAACAGTACACAAGACTTCAAGGTGTGGTGTAAACTGCTCCAGTCTATCTGGGGTTACCTGAGACTGTCTGCAATTTGTACCTGCACAAACTGAATGTGGTCATCATCACTGCCATACACCTCAGCCTGTCCATCTAGCAGATTTCCATCAAGCAGCTTGTGATCAGCTGAGTAGTACAGCGTTTGAACCTGCAAAAACAACAACAGAATACCCATATGGCTACTGTCTCCACTGCTATTAGCTACAGGCAGATTACAAAAGGCAGTCGCCAGCATACTTCTTGTCATCTCATCTCAATCTAGCAGAATGACAAAACTAAAAGGAAGCAGATGTCATGGTGGCAATCTTCAAACATGGGATGAGGTTCCTTACTTTCTCAGCTTGAGAGAAATCTTCATTTTCCAAGGACTTCTACTGTTTTTCCAGCACAGAAACATTAGACAAGCAAAAAGCACATTAATTTGAATTACACAAATTCACAATCTCATGCAAGCATTTTCACTATCCCCGAAAACAAGTTTTCTGCTTTGAAAAATACACATATTTATCTCAATCAAAAGATGTTAAGAGAAGCCAAGAGTGGACTCTAAAAGAAAGGTATGGGAATGAGGGAAGACAACATAAATTTAAGTTCTTGAGGAAACTGTTGCCACAAATAAACATCAGATGCAACTGTTTCGATGAAATGCATCTGAACATGACTGAAGCTTTTAAAATGAGTTTTTCCAAGAGGAAATATACACTTGATAATATATGACAGCATCAACATGTACTTTTGCCTATACAAGCATTTCCGAAGATCATTTGTACCTCTAGTAACAGACTTGGAAAATGTTGATGTTTCAGGGGATTTTGTAAGGTCCATTTTCTCTAGCCAATTAAAAAAATTAGATTCCCCACTAAGTTTTCCACTAAACATTGCCCAGGCTATATCTAGTATAAGTATTCATGAGCAAAGCCATTTAATAAACACACAACTTTCAAAATAATGTATCCTGTAAAGGAGTAAGTAAACACCATTAAAGCATCATCATCGTTCTCTGCCCACAGCGGATTTTCTTAGGAGAACTGGGGCAGGACTGCTGCTTCTGTACGTGTCAATACACTTGAGGTTTCTTCTTGGTTCTTCAGCCTTGGTATCCTAGTTTTGTTAATAAACCTATGGGGAGATAAATCAACGGGGAGGAACAACCATTAGAAGCTTTTACCTACTTTGCATTTACAAGCAAAACCTGCAAAGGAAAACATCAAGAACCTACAGCAACATTCAGTACCACCTCCCCAGTTCTAAAGCAAGATACACACCACTTTGAGGTTACTATACAGCACATAGTGAGCAAAAAAAAAAAAAAAAAAGGAAAGAGGAAGACCAGACTGAACAGTTCATTCAGCTCACCTGAACACCCCCCCAGTTTCTCAGCTTAGGGGTACCTACAGTAAAATTTAAATTCTTTAGGGTCATAGTTAAAAAAAGTGAAAGAAAAAAAAAGGGGTCATGGGATCATCCTTCATATTGATTTTTTTTATTTATGTTTAATCCCATTTTCTTAAAGACTAACCTCTTCCATTAGATCTTCCAGACTGTCTCCATTCTCCCAGATGCTGCGCTGTACCCAGTTGATTACCTTTGTGTACAGTTTGCCATTACTAGGTAGGCCAACATTGTCTTCCAGCATTACTTCAAGCTTTAATTAGAGGAGAGAAAGATGATTTAGTCTATCGGCATTACCCTTGTATTTGCAGCATACTGTACTTTATGTAGCAAACATTACTCTTGCTTTACCAGAGAGCTAGAAAACACCAGCTATAGGGAGATTTCAGCCCACGCCACTGAAACTAAGAAGCACATTTAAGTACATCTGCAGTTACATTTTATGCTCAGACAGGGTGGCAGTATGTATTCTCTACTGGTAAGGTGAGCAGATCCAGAATATCCACATTGTTGGTAAAAGTCAGTGCACCTACTGACTTTTACTGTTCCTACTCCCCAAAAGGAAGCTGTAATAGTTGCTCCTTGGGTTGCTTTCTTGGAAATCACATACCAGAAAGACATCTACAAGCTTAAGCTAACCTTTAATCGTGGAAGTTTGAGAAATTCCTCCTGTTCTGAAATCTGTAAAAGATGTTCCTGAATGTAGCCATCAATCTTGTTCAACAAACGTGAGTCTCCCATACAACTTGCAAAGTTGCGGTAAGAGATGCAGCTCTGAACATCCATCTTGGAGAGCAAATAGTCACCACAAACCTTTTACAAAAAAAAGGCCGCATCTTAGTTTACACATAGAGAAGATTGCTATGCATTTAAATTATCCTTCCCAACATATAACAATGGCTTTTTTCTAACTGCAGAATACTGACTGACTGTTGTCCTCCTCTCCCTGAGATAGAGCTGTAAACAAAATGTTGCCTTCCAAACAGATATGCACATTTAAAAGTTTTCACACATACATTGACCCCCATGCCTTTCCACTGAACACCTATTCCAAACTGCTTATCTGCAGTCAAGTGAAGATAAGAATCCCTATTTCCTTGTCAAAGGTATCCCCATTTGCAGCAAGAGAAAGTATTCTTCAAGTCAGGCGCTACCAAGTGTATCTTCAGGAGTGTGTTATTCTTTTTCCACATAGTGCCACAGATTTACAGGTTTAATTATGCCTCCAATGCAACCAAGCACAGCACTGCTTCCACAAATCTGAAAGTAACCAGCTAGGACTATACAGGTGCACAAATACATAACTTCAGAGAATCTTTTAGCACAAAGATAACGCAAGTGGAAATAATACATAGTGATGTCACTCTAAGCAATATAATTCTAATGAACATCTAAAGAAGCTTATCCACTGAGCACATTTTAAACAAATGTATTTTTTTGTCTCATTAACACCAAAAACATGATGCAGTCAGCTTAAGAAATAGGAATACATTTCTGAAAGAAGTGAGAACTGTACCTGCTTAACTCTCTCCATCTTCAACTTCTTTGCTGCAGAGTATACATCTTTCACCAGGTCTTTATCAGCTTTTAACCTATTAAAAAATTAATCTTTATTATTTTGATTTTTTAAAATGAAAGTCTGCTCTGTCTACTTTCTATGCAAACTACTTACTGAGCAGTATAGGCATAATTCAACAGAACTTCAACAGCTTCTGGATTGAGATCATCAAATTTAACATGGGAAATTCCATGACAATCACTATCGCTATTGAAGATTTCAAACAGGTAGGGACTGCAGCAAGCTAGCACGGCTCGGTGCGCCAACATCTCATGTCCACATACCTTTATTTAAAACACAAATAAGAAACCCACATGCTGGTAAGAATTTTCTTAAACTATGTTTGTATTATAACAGTATAAAGGCCTACTCAAGTGAATGTCAAAGTTCAAATAAATTTTTCAAATGGATACTGTCTCCAATTTACACCACATGAAAAAATATTAGCATTGCTTCTCTCAAAGTGTATCAGGGATTTTAAAGTATGCATTTTTCATAAAAATCAGATTCTAAAATCTCATGCCTCACAGTCAATGAGGCACACAGAATTACACAAAAAAACCCAATGCATTCAACCACCATACTCTGAAAGAAAAAAAGTACCTGGAGACGGACATCACAGAACTGACCACTTTTGCGCAGAGCGTTTAGTTTGGCAACAGATGACTCAATGAAGTTTTCATCTTCAAACATCAAATATCCATTGGGAATCATCTTTGTGTTGGTATGACTGAAAACACAATGTATAAAGCTTACAGATACAACATTTGCTTTAGTATTGAAGTACTATTAACACACTGCTTGCAAAGAAGCATTCATGAGGAACTAAAAAAAAAAAAATCATCTCAAAAAAGCCTAGAGAAGTCCTAGCACATGTTGATCACCTTTGGATTGGCTGGCTTAATGGTTTTCAGCAATTGAAACCATAACTTTTAATGCATTCACATCACTTCAGTAGGTACCAACTTCAAAACTACATGCTGAATCTGTGCTAACTCCATAGGAGCAAGCTGAAAACCACTGGATTACACAAGAAGCTTCATTCCCTTCTACAAAGATCAGATTTGGTAGATTTTCTTTCCTAATATACACAAAAGTATACTTCCATCAACATTTTTAAAGGAAAGCACACGCAGAATACTAATATTACCAGCAACAATTTCCACCTGAAGTTTAAGAAAACTCTTAAGATGAAACTAAACAAGAAAACCCCAAAACAGAAAAAGAGGAGAGCAAAAATCAGTAGCAAAAATGGCAACACCCTCCCCATCCCATTTCTAGTGTTAATCCATTTATTTTAAATTCACTCACTACTGAAAGCATTTGACCCTAATCTGGCAATAATAATATTACTTACAAAGATCATTATACACTTGTATATGCCTTCTTCTGTTGTGTTTTAGTTTAGAAAGGTTTTAAAGTCCAGAACTTTAGAAAAAAGTATTAACTATTTTATACACAGCTAACAGTATCAACTTACCTAGCAAATGTATGACAGCAAAATTTTAAATGGGACTTCTTAATATAATTTTATTATTTTGCTAAAACAGAGGACTTCAATTTCAGTATCTTTTAACAGGGAAGATGTCTGTTGAAATGCAAAAGCAGATGTGTCTTTGCAGACGTGTCTCTGAAGATGCAATATGGATTCCAAAACTATCAGGCTTGAAGATGATGTAATAAAGTCCTTAAAAGCTATAGACATGAATTTCTTCTGTGATAATCATGCATCATAACCTGCAATAAAGGAGAAGGAATAAAGTAAAAGGACAGTAGAGAGCACTACCATGTATTTCAGGCGAAACTTTAATATTCATTTAAATAGAAGGCCCTGACCCAAACAAACACTGTTTTCTTCTTACACACACGCAAAATAAGAGAAAAAAGCCTGAAAAGTTTTCTGTTGACACCAATACATTCTCGTGCCTAATGAGAAGTCAACTACACCAATTTTATACCCAGAGACTTAGAGAAAAAGTTCTAATGGCTGAATCCCATTTTTAGATAATTCCTTACCAGCTCTAATCTCAAGCACTTGCTACACCCAGATCATTGCTGCTGCCCGCAATAGATAACTCTTAAGTAACACAACAAAAAGTACTACATTCTAAAAAAGAAACCAATCCACATGCCTCCTACCTTTTGCTTTTCCTGCACTCATCTACTTATATCCTTCTTCTACTGAATGCTTAAAATGGACTGGAGATGGATTAAGGACATGTCTGAAATGACTAAGCATATCTCCAGTCTCCAGTGCTTCCAAAAAAAAAAAAAAAAAACCAAAAAACAACCCAACAGAAAACCTTATAAAGTCAGAAATCACTATTTGAATGACAACTTTCTTTGATAAAAAAGTCCCTGCCACCCTGCAAACAGAAACTTTTATGTTCTGGTCAAGTTCTGCAACTGGAGTAGCTTTGTTGGGATTCTGCAGGTGGGTGGGCTGTTTATGCTGGGATTTTTGGAGGGAGGAGAGAAGAGGAGGAGCAGCCACAGCGGGGAAGGAACAGGCAACAAACAGCCAGTCTGGAACTTTCCATGACCCTGATGCCACCTCAGGAAAACATCAATCACTTCAAACCTATATTTGTATCTCCAGAATGAATGCCACATTGGGAATCAGGTTTCCTATGAAGAGGTGCAGCTCTTTTCTCCTTGTCAAAAATTAAAAGTCACCCATGTTGTAGCAAGAGAGCCTTGTGACCCTACTGCCTGGCCAGCGCTTACACATGGGGATCGTTCTGGCAGGAACTGCACTGCCCTTGGTCTGGAAGTAGACCAGCAGCTCAAGCAGGAGGCTGATTGTCAAGAGCCGCAAGGGGCATTATCCCACTATACAACAGCTTTACCAGAAAACTGCTTCCATCCTTAACAGCTTCTTGTAATGCTGAAGGTAGATTAAGTTTAGCTATTAAAACAGCCACAACACATATAAAGAAGGTAACAACTGCTCCAGAGCAACAGTGGTATCTGTGTGGATTATAGTACCCCTGTAATGCAGGAAGGACTACAGGAACAGTACCCTGGGGACTACAATTTTCTACAACATACTTTAATGTCAGCATACTTTGTTAGGGGGAAAAAAAAATAAATCTCATGGATTAAATATATATTCTTTTTATAATCCTACAAGCAAGTTATGAAACTGAAACCAAGCTCTGTTCACCAAATATTTAACTAAGCATTTGGAAGTCAGTATTTTTCTCGTTGGTACAACTGGTATAACCATTTCAGTTTCTAAAGCAGTCAAAGTTTCATTTCTCAAAACCAGAAACAGTCTCATGTCCACACTTTCCCCAAATATTCACCTCAACTGAAACACTGAGTTACATGACAATTATTCCAACAATTTCAACTGAATTCCAGAATCAGCCTTGCAGTTTACATCTCTGGGCATGTTTTGTCGCATTCTGCTGTAACAGAAGAACAAGTGCAATGTTTTAACTTTGCCTGATGTACTTGCTTATAACCTTAAAGACCTAAAAGAGACATCCAAAATAATTCTGTATTGAAATGGAAGATCTGTCTTTTAAAGCCCTCCTTTGTGCATGAGGTCAATCCCACACAGTTTGCATTCATGCACCTAATCACATTGTCCAATGTGAACATCTAAGAATTCAAGTGTCTTAATTATTGCCACAAAGTTTCAATATTGTTGCATGTAACCCATAGTTAATATTACTACTCAAAATAGCATTAAATAGCACAAGCACATTCTTTACTTTCTGCATTCCTTTTAGTCAAAAAAGTTTAGTTTTTGGCCAAAACAAGAGCCAAAATTCAATGAAAATCTAAGAATGCTGCATTTTTTCTGCACTAAAGGTTATAAACAAGTATGGCAAACACACTCCTTTCTTAAAATTGCTTCAAAACTCTAACTTACTTTGCCATTACCTCCCTCACCCCCTTGCTGATAATCCCTTCTAGCTCACCACATCATGAACTGTCAGCTGCTTTTTTAATAATTTTCCTGGATTTTACATTTTTAAACCAAGTACAATGTTTACAGATCACTGCCAGACAGGCAAAGTATGAAGTCTGATGCCTCTGAAATTATTAGCTTTCAAGCTCAATAAAAACACACTCATTTAAACATGCTAACGCTAGAGAATTAGCATTCCAGAATGGAAACAACACATTTCATTTCAGACAATTCTGGAGAGCAGGTCCATTTCCTGTATTTATTTTTTAAAATAAAGAAAAAAAATAAGTGTGATATAGAAACTTCAGATTTTCATCCTAGTTTTAATATTTAAGATTGATACTCCTGTTGAGCCACCTTCAATCAAAAGCTGATCATAGAATCACAGAATAGTTTAGGTTGGAAGGGACCTTCAAAGGTCATCTAGTCCAACCCGCCTGCCATGAACAGGGACATCTTCAATTAGATCAGGTTGCCCAGAACCACACCCTATCTGGCCTTGAATGTCTCCAAGGATGGCACATCCACCACCTCTCTGGGCAACCTGTGCCAGTATTTTACCACCCTCACTGTAAAGAAAGCTAGGTGTAAAATCATGTTGGCCATTAACAATGCAGAGGATTAAGACAGGCCAGAAGCCATGAAGCATTCATGTGGTGCATTGCACTGGTACAGCTGTACTCAACTAAAGGAATGCAGTAATCAAATGTTTGGCCAGTTGCTTGATTTAAACATAACTGTGTTTCCTAAACACTTCCTGTTATGCACAGACTGATATTTTCACTTGCTATACGTATGTACCTCTGTACCATGAAAGAATCATGGCTCATAATACACTCACAGAGAAATTCACCAAACATAGCTGACTTCCAGAAGAGGATTTTTCTCCCTTTAAGCTCATCTTTCCATTTCACTGTATATACATTTAGAGGTGCATTTAAGAAGACTCACCTAAATAACAATGATACTAAGTCTTCTCATCGTTCACTATGCTATCCTCTTATACATATCTTGCAAATACTATTGAAATAAGATTAGCTCTGTTATAACAGCAAGTAAGTGTCATAATTAATACACTTAAAATTGTTATTTTTCATGTTTAAACACATTATTAATGTGTTTAAAATTTAAGATGTGTTCATTACAATTTTGTTTTCTTGAACAGTTGTTCACTGCAGAAAACATTTCAACACTTAAGAAACCTGCCACAAGATGGTTACTGTTGAATTTTTCTGAGATCTAAAACCTGCAGAGCCACTTTCAGAGGACACATGAGCTGTGGTCTCAGGTGAGGTGCTAAGACAACAGGTCCCAGACCAACATATTAAGGCAAAAGTCACCTTGGCCATGACCTAACACCACAGGTAGTATTTGTTTTTCCTCCCACCTGATAACTCTCATCTTTAATACAGTCCATTGGTACTTTCCATGTGCAGTATTTCATTATAAAAGTAAACAAAAGTCTTGCTTTGTACCAATTTTGCCCAAACTTTTTTGTCAGGTAAAGGTTGGTATCTCTTCAACTCACAATAGATCAGCTAGGGGAGATACTTTTAAAACACTTTGTGCTTTTTTAGTTGATGTGGGCTTTCTGGCTTTTCACGGCCCAGTTCAGAAGAAATGTAGGCCACAATTACAACTACTCATAATCCATTACTTCTATCAGAAGATAAAACCAGGCACCCTCAAAATTTCTCTTTCATATATTAGCATTTATTTATGGTAAAAACACACAATCTTTTCAGTCCAGGTTTGCATTCCAGATAAACACCCACAGAATTTATATGGCTTTTGTTTTGCATATTCACTTTTCAATTGTTATCCACTAAAGATTTAGTCTCATTGATAACTGTGACTTGTAAACAAAACTCTTCTATTTCACTTCAAGGCTTAGTTGTTTTCCCATCTCAACCACAAGGGGAGAAGGAAAGAGTGTTTGCTGTCACTGGTTAAGAACTGAAGGGGAAGGAATAAGAACTATGAACATTTTTCAAAATCTTTTAGATGCAGTCCAAGAAGGTGTAATTCTTGGACTGTCCTCTATAGAAAGCAAGTCTAGAAAGATCTATCATACACACATTTGTGTATGTAGACTTAAAAAAATTGAGAAGCAGTTTTCATGTTTTAATGTTACTGCTTTTTCAACTAGGACTCCGAGCTGAAGCACACCAGGAGCCCATTTAATACAGCTTCCAATGCTATCCCTTCCCCCCCAAACCCTCTTCTTTTGATACACCATTTTTGTTTCAGCAAGTCTTACCACTACTCATTACCCCACTTTTCCATACTGGTTCTGTTTCTTCTCCTTTTCCACATAGTACTTTTTTGTTGCTGTTGTCATAGTCTTTATCTACACGTCTTTTTCTACCTTCTGCTTCATACATACTCTTAAAATCTGAGCTCTTTCCCTCCCCCCCCCTTCTTTTCTGTTCTTCTACTTACACCCCTTCCCACAGTTTTTCAAACCTCTGTCACACAACCAGCAAACTGGTGGATTTTTGTTTGTGTCAGTGTTGTCTCACACCCCCCCATTCTGGACAGGTTTTCCCTGTCTTACCATCTCCTGCTCCTTAAGAACTTAAGCTGAAGAAAATAAAGTTAGACAAACAAAACTATTTACAGTAGCTAAAGTACCATTTCGTAACCGGAAAGTATTCCCTGACTGTTGCATCCTCTGCTCCAAGAGTTCGGCTTCTGGCTACAAAATCTGCTTTCTAAAATTAAGCCGATCTCACCATCAAAGCACCACATCCTGCCTGTTTTTTTACTTTATAGATCCTTGACAGAAGAGAGTAAATGTGGTGTGTACACACCCATCACTGGAAAATATAAAAAGAAAAATCCTCCCCTTCACAAACCACAACAAACAAGGAAAGTGACACGATACTGAATTTCCACTAATCTACCACCACTCAGTCTTGCTATCCTTCTCCTCTGATGCCTCACTTCTCACTTCATCAACATTTTTCCACCGTTCATAAAATTGTAACCAATTCAGTTTTTATGTCTATGGCAACCCCAGGTGAAGGAGCAGTGAAGGTGCCAATGAAAAGATATTTTCGACCTTGAAACACCTCTGAAAAATTCTAAAAATGTGCTCATACTCTATGTATGTGGGCAAAAAATACTGTACCTTTACCTTCCCTCCCTTCTGGTCATTCATACTCATCACCTTTCTCCAGAAGCACTGAAGTGGACTGACATACAACGTTTTCACTGTGTTATCGCCTACTTCTTAGAACTGGTATAAATGGCAGGGAGGGCCATGACATTGGCAACCAGCTGTCAGCACATGTTCTTCAGCCCAAACCAACTATTTCTTCCGAAGCCCATGATTTGTGCGATTTTCTCCCATCACCCCCTCTTACCCTCACTATAAAGGGTTTAAGGAAGGTGTCACTACGTGACTTGCAGCGCTGCACTTGGAAAGGCGCACAGGAAACGCCTGACCTTGGAACACTAACCGCCCGTATGAAGCACATGTGAATTTCTGGCCTGTGAGCTACACGGTTATTCCCACCAGCTGCTGGTGCCCATGCGGGGAAACGGGGGAAACGCCGGCAACGCCGACTTCCTCTTGCGGCACACCCCGTGGAACGAAGGCCGGCAGCTGTGAGGGGATCCGCCTCACACCATTCAGGCCATTCACACAACTTCGCCTTGAAGAGCATGGCAACTTGGAGATGTGGCCAGCCCTTGGGAAACCGGCCCAAATAAGCAACAAAAAGCCGCGGAGCCAGCCGGACTCGCGTTCCCCCCGCCGAGGGCGCGGGGAGGGCACGATGCGGCGAGCCAGGCTCTCCACCGTGGGGCCCGCCCCACCCGCCGGCAGCCCCGGGCCGCCACCACCCCTGCGCCGAACAAAGAGCAGCGGGGCCATGGCGGCACAACCCCCGGCTGTCCCCAGCCCCACAGCGTCCGCTGTCCCCCCATACCGCCCGCCGTCCCCCCACAGCCGGGGCGGGCCGCGTCTCGGCCGGCCACCTGGGGCGTCCCGCCGTCACCACCCCGCCGTACCTGGTGCCTCGCAGCACAGACGATGCTGTACATATTGGGAGCCTCCAGGCTAAGGGGGAAGCCGACGCGAAGACGCAGCCCCAGCCCGCCGGGAAGCGGTAGCGGAGAGAGCAGATAGAGCGGGACGAGGCGCGGAGCTGCCGGCGGGGCAGTGGAAGCGAACCGCAGCGGAGGTGGCGAGCGCGGGCACAACACCCAAGAAGCCACACCGCCTGCGCTGAGCCGCACGGCGCCCCGTAACCCTCCGCCTCCGGCGGGGCGAGCGACAAGCTCAGGAGGGTGGCATCGCTCCGCCGAGAAACAAGTCCGGCCGCGCCCCTCCCTCCGCTGCCGAAGTGGGTCGGTGGATGGTGGCGGGCCGAGAGGGGGCGCTGCGCTCAGGGAGCCGGCGGCGGCGGCGGCGGCCCGGTTAGTGGCGGCCGCGGGTCGGGAGAGCGGCGGGGGCCTGGAAACGCCGCGTTCGTTACTGATGTTTCAGTGCGGTTCAATAAACTCGTGTTGCCTTTTCTCCTCAGCGACGGCGTCCTCGCTGTTCGGAACTGTGGTGCAAGGCGTCGTGTCTGCCTAATCAAAAATTAACCACGTTTAATGCGCAGTCTGTCCTGTGTGCACGGGCAGCCAGACGGTGCTCCGTCCTGCCTCTGGCTCCAGCGCCTCTCAGTCCTTCTGGAGAAGGCATTTCTGGATGAAAAATTGCATCTCTCCCTCTTTCACAGTAAATCCTATCTTGCCAGGCAAAGTTGTTTTAAAGCATCACTGCTGAAGTAAGGGGTGTTTGAGGTCTATTAGTTATACACTTGCATGCCACACAGTGTAATGGGTTTCTGATTCCTGGCTGGGGCCCTGAGTGCTGCTGCAATATTGTAATAAATAAAACAAGCTAGAGCTGGATGAAGTCCGGCGTTTCTTGCTTGCTTCCTGATTTAAAATGCCAAGGTCACCTGGAAGGCAGTGGTACATTTCCCTGTGTGCTTTCTCATTCAAAGGCTGCCTTGGTCAGAAACAGAGAGAACTGTAGGAGATTATGCTAGATACAGCTTTAGCATCTCAGCTGCCAATTGGTAAATATCATATATGTCATACACCATTTCTCAACATTCTTCAAGAATCTCACTGAAGAAGCATATTTCAAAACACTGAAGTTGGATGATACTGTGGTTTCAAGCAGAAAGTGCTTCAAAATGCTTAAAATTAGCAGTCTTGTCTCACCAGAGTCGAGCAGAGGCATTAAGCTTGGTATATTCCTCACCTACATGAATCCCTCCTTCTCTGGAGATATACATGATAGCACAGTGCCCATGCTGCAGCTGGGCCCCTGCCTTCAGCTTCTCTTTTTGCCGGCAGTAAACAGGACTGCCTCAGCGTCCCACCTCTCCCTGATACATTTCCACTCCCTTCTCCTTTCGGTTTTTAAATCACTAGCCACACCTCAGTGCCTACCTTTCCACTCTCTGCTTTCTTCTTGAATTAACCTTCTTATTAGGGCCTTGCTAATGAAAAGTGTTAAATGAAAGGCATTGTGGTAAAGCTGAGAGGGAGGAGAAGGCAAGAGACAGGAACTATGATCAAATAAAACAGTGCTTGGGAAGTTTCTTAATTAAGTAAATCTCAGGATTACGCAAGCTGCTGTTCCAGTATTCTTAGGGAAGGAGATATCTGTATGAATCCCCATCAATTTTCCTTATCAGGCACTGCAAGTGATATCAGAGAGCAAGCATAGCATCTTTCTGACAGCACAGAGTTAACAGATGGGTGTTTCCTGTTCTTTTCACATAGATCCCTACGACAGGGAACCCATTTTTGATTTTGTGAACTATGGCAAGGCTGGGAGCTCAGGCAGAGTCTCATTTGAGCTGGTTGCATTCCAATCACACAAACTCACTTCCCACTGAAAAAAGGTTTTTTTCCTCTGCTTCTTGCTTTGTAATCAACATGAAACTGGTTTGCATCATTAAAACACCATTGTTGCAGCTGAGATGTGACTGTATTTCCTGTGATGACGGAAAAGACTTCTGTAACATGCAAATACCTGAATTTCAATTTGCTAGATACTTTGCAATACTTCCCAATGAAGATGATTCTAAACCTGAATTTATTTCTGAAGAACATTTTATTGAAAGGTGAGATTGGGTTGATACTACACAATTAAATCACTGGGAGCTGAACCAGAGAAACTAATAAGAACATCTGCAGCCACCAGAGCAGTGATGCTCATTAGGATTTTAGATCTCCTGGTTTGACAACTGTCCTTCTTTGTAACAGTGTTTGTAAAATGTCAAGAACACTTCCTTAACAAAACCACTCCTCTAACAACACTATTAAAAAATACTAAATAAATAATAAAGTTACGCTTGTGGAGACTCTGGATGTTCTGCATACCTTTTGTCTTCCACCACAGAAAATACAGTCTTCCTAATCAATGAATGGAAAGCCCTCTCCTGGAAAGCCCTCTTGCTTGTCTTCCAAATAGTATGTTACTCCTAAGTCAAGCATTCTGTAGGTGACCCTGACTCTGACGTGGCTTTTCTGCTGGGCCCTGTCTCGTTGTAATGGAATCCCCCTGTCTCATCTAAATACCTAAAATCTAAAGAAAAGGCTGAATTTGTTAACTCTGGATATTGCAAGGGCTTAATATCATAACATCAAACTGCCTCCACCAAAGCTTAGTCATGAAGACTACCTGAGAGGGGAAAATACTATATTTGGTGAGAGCAAAATACGTGGCTTGGATTGCTGCACTAAAAGTGGAGAAAATGTAAAAGAAATATGTTGGTGCTAGAAGTAAGAACAAGACCTTTTTCCACATAAACTACTCCACAATTTCTTTAAATCTTCATGTAGCTTCACGTAGCGTTTCTCTTTGGACACAGATTAGTATAGCTTAGTGACGTACGCTACCAGTCAAGGATTTGGTCCATGTTTTTCTTTTAAAAAGAAAATTGTTTTCTTCTGAATGAACAAAATGTTTTGTGAAACCAAATACAATTTAGAGAAATATCATTTATTATATATTATATATATGTACTGCATATATAGATATTTATAGATATGTTGCAGTTGAAGATTACTTGTTTTTTCTGTAATTATCATATATACTGATCTGCTCATTCCATAATTTTCCTCACTACATTTTGGAATGGTTTCCAATAATTCATTAAGGTTACAGAAATCTTTCTGTAGAATGTTTTGGTGGTGCCTTGGTTCTCAGAGTCATTAGCGGTGACATTTTAATGGTGTTTGGGGTGTAGAGGGAGTGTTGGAATTAATAATCTTTGTTGGACTCTTTCATGTAAATTCTGGCACATCGCTTGCTCTCTGGCTGTTTGGTAAGAGCTACTCTGAGGAAGGCAGTTCATTTCCTTTCCTTCTCCTATTCCTAGGCAAAGCAATGATAATCTTGGATGAATTCTTAGGAACAAAGATTGTAGGAAATTTACATGTAGTATGAAAGAGTATTTAAAGACACAATTTTAATAGCTGTGGGCTTAGATTTTAAAGGCAGGTTCTCTCTCAAGTGTCTCTTCATCTTTCTTAAACAATGTAAGCAACTTTTTTCTTCGTTTCAAGAGACACCATTCTTCTACTACAGCGACTGTTCTTGATTTCAAATAGCTTTGTGTTGGACAGAAAGCCAGAAGCTGTTTTCCACACCAAAGTTATAAATTATGCCTTGTCTCATTTCCATTAAGCAAACAGAAGTCTTTTTAATTAATTCAATTGGATTAAGTCCATAGGAAATGTACAGAGGATTCTGACAGAGCTGCTAGTTAATATCTTAAAAAAACACAACCTTTTCCTGACTACCTGTCCTTGAAGGATCAATCCTGCAATCTCAAAGACACCTCTTAGGATGAAGCCTCATGGGAGCTCCCAGCTGCAAATACATCTTGTATAGAGAAAATAGCTACAATTTTTGAAAAATTGTAGCTTTTATAAAGTTTTCAAGATAATTTTCACCAGGCAACTCTTAGCAGATCTATTTTGTTCATGACTATACTATCTTTATTTATGTTGCAAGTTATTTTTACTGTGGCTGGGACAGTTGTAACAGTATTTAACCCAGATGTAGCACCCATTTGAAAGCATGGATGTGTGTCTGTAAAATGCATAATCATGTTCACAAAGCAGTATCTGTCCTATCATTCTCTGAGCAAACAAATCAGAAGAGAAGACACTGTAAGGAGACATCCTTAAAGTCTGATCCTTTGGACTGTATGTGCTCAAGGGCTTCTGATCAGGAATCAAACTTTTAAAAAGTCTCAAGTTCACGGCTTTCCTGTAGAAAAGATTCTTTAGGATTGAAGTCTGGTTTAAATTAAACAAATGCTCCCATGCTTTCTAGCTGTATTAATTTATGGTTGCTGGCTGGTGATATTTGCAAATATATCCTACTTCTTCATTGTAAAAACACTGACTTGTTCAGTACACCTGTATGTCTTTCTTGCTTCCATAAGGACAATAGTTTCTTTGGCTGAAACATCCTGTTCAGTGTTACAATAAAAGGCTGTAAAACAGTTTGCTCTTAAATTGTTTGCCTTCGTGACCCTTAAGCTTTCTGCCAGCTTCTGACTGTGCATTCAAGTAAGAACTTTGTACGATTTGTCTTTGGTGTTGCATTCACAAAATATGTTCCTTTCCTGCTCTGCAGTCCAGTAGCTCTCAATTTGCTGCTGCTTCTTTTTTTTTCAGCCCCCCTTTCCCTCCTCCCCGAAACGACATCATTACTTTCACTCTGGTCCTAACGAAAAATTAACATTTTTTTAAAAAAATTAGAATTTTTCAATTATAATAATATTTTTTCAAATATTAAGAATAATATTGCTAGAAAATCTCTGGAAAACAAACACCAAATTGCCTCTAATAAAAAAAAGTCTGTTAGTGTGGGGTCATGCGGGTGAATGAAAGGGAGATATGTAAATCCCTTGTGCCAGAGTCAGAGACTCCTGTTATGCCACTGCAACTGGGAAAGGCTGCTTCTTGCCAGTGGTTTGTCACTTATGGGTCTGCAGAATTTTGTATCCCTAATCTGGTCATTAAGCAATGACTATAATTAGAAACACTAGAATACAACATTGGTAACAGGCACAGCACCATCCTAACAGACTGGGAGATCATGTGTGCTCTCGAGGACAGACTACTTTCATTTCTGTGGCTGTGAGGAATACACTATCTGTCATCTCCATCTCAAAGACAGTTTATCTTTTAAAATAACATGAAGTCTGTGAGTGCAGAAATGCCCAGGTAGTGAATTATCTGCTTTTTTGGGGAAATGAAAGAGAATTAAATGCCCCATTTAACGTTCAAGGCAATGATGAAAGATTTATGCTAGTAGTTCCAAAGCTCCTGTTTCAGTGTTGGTTTTTTTTTTGTTTGTTGTTTTTTTTTCCCAAGCAATGCTCTTTTTTTAAGTTTTGCAGAAAAATCCAGTGGCCTTCAATTTTATTCTATTTTTTTAATTAATGCTAACATCTTCAACTAATGAAAAATTTGATTTAAGAATTGGACTATGCATTTGTAATCTCTGAGCAAGCAGAAGAGTAGCATCATTTCTAAAGGCACTTTAACTCTGCTTGTATGTTTTAGGCACAATATTGTAATGACTATTTTAATTTAAAAAAAGAAGAAAAACGTAGAAAACCTTTATGTCCTGTGAAAGGAAAGCTATTCCCATTGTATATCCCTGCTAGCAGGAAGGCAGAAGGTTAATGAGAAAGCCTCCTTTAGGACTGTTTTTTCAGATATGCATAGGAACAAGATAAAGATGAACACTATTGGTTCTTAATCAAGAGCAATAAATTCATCTTAAAAACGAATCATTTATTCCAAAAAAACTCCACAGAAATTTATAACTGTCCTCACCCTGTATTATGCTGCAGCTTGATAGTGTCTGAAAAAATAACCCTCTTTATGTAGATCCTCTTTGATTTCCAATGAGTTCATTCAATATGGGGCTTTTTTGTTTAACATCTCTGACATCTCTTTTATTGGAAGGATTTCTTTCTGAAAACATTGATAAGTCCTACCATGGCTTTCCATAGACTGTAGATTTAGATAGGACTGAGGAGCACTTCCACAGAAGTGAAATGTCTTTCAACCAAAGGTAGAGTTTAGCTGTCAGAGTTTGTCTTGATTACTTTCATGTGACTCCTGATACTTAACAATTCTGTAGCATTTTCTGTTTGAAGACCTTCAAACTGTATGTAAATTAATTCAGCAGCATAGAAATGTGTAGAAGGAGATAACTATTTTATACTTATGCTTTGCTTTTTGTAGTTGTTTGTTTTTCCAGATAAACAGACTGCACGAAGAGAGCTGTCTGATTTGTCTGAGATCACAAAAGTGTGAAAACTGGCAACGCTGACAGAAACTCTGTTTCCCAACTCTTGAATCTAGGGAGACTACATTAAAATAAAAATCAGGGCAATCTGCACTCATCAGAATTTTTGTTGGTGTTCTGCATGTGTGTATGGTTTGTGTCCAACACATGGCACACTACACGCTATTCTAGGGATGAAATACCTGGGAGGGAATAGAGGGGGAGCTGCAGCAGAAAGCAAATGATAGGAATGACATTTAAGAGCAGGCTGGAGAACTGCCTGTGATTTTAACAGCTGGCTGTGCTGAGCCGTACTGAACTGCTCCCAGTGCAGCCCTGACTGAACATTGGCAATTCTAGTGCATCAACCCAAACACTCCCTCCTGAGATCTGCATGGGGGCTGGATCTTCGCTGCCTAGAGCTCCTTCATTCTGCAGGGATGGTAACTACCTTTGTCCTGAGTGTCTCTCTCCTCTCCTTGGAGCCTTGAGGTGGCTACCTCACTGGAAAGGATATAGTGGATAAGGGCTATGTATAGAATGCTTCAATAGCTTGGGGCTAGAAGGACTATATTATACTCCTTATTGCAGTGGGATTCATTTTAATGGTTGGGCCAAAATTATGACTAAGGCAGCTGAGGCCCTTCTGCTTGCATGCTTTCTTTGAAAATGGAGCAGGTCATTTTTTCTAGCTTTTTTTTTTTTTATTTTTTCTTTTTTAATTTTTAGCAATGCTAATAGAAGCAAATCTCTGACAGTTTAAATGAGAGATGTTCACATTTAATATCTGTAGTGTGACCTGATTGTACTTAGGGAAATTGTCACCGTTAAAATAAAAGGACACTGGTAACTGCAAGTTTTTTCTTAATGAGAATATTCAACTTAAACACAAGTAAATGGGAACAAAATGGTCCTATTTTAGAGCTAGTCAGCCCACATACTGATTTAATCAGGGGCCAGTTCATGCACAGAAGCAACCTTAGGTTGTCAACACCTTCTAATGCAGTCACAGAAAATCTACGTAATCAAAATAACCATGCACTTTGAAGACATACATGCAAGTGTAAATAGGACAAGCACTGAAAGGTTTGTGGAAGATAGAACAGCATAGGGGGAAATTTTAAAGGAGTGTGTTTAAAGCAAGAAATACTTTTCGCGCAACACCACTGTCCCTTCAACAATCTGGAGAGGAGACAAAAATGCTGCAGAGATTTAAAATTCCAGCATAATGGGTGCTGATGGGAATGAAATGAATGCAACAAGAGTATGTAATGTATACTCAGTGTCAAATATATCTGCTCTCCCGAGGACTGCAAATTCCATTATAAGGTCATACATCTCACTTTTTGGCTCCATCCCTCTTTATCATTCCAGAGAATGATAACTGTTACAGTCTGCCTTGTGTTACACTCGAGTATTAATAGTGTTGTTATCTGGCCAAACACTTGAGTAAAATAAACAGCTTATTTTTTTAAGCATACATACGTATATGTGCATTTCATAATGCCATCTTTATGTGTTGTATATTAACATGCTGGGACACTCAGGAGAGGAAGTTATTGCAATAAACTCAATTTTTATTAAGATGAAATACTGTACTTTGGCCCTCACAATAAGATCTTAGTTACTTTGTTATCATACATAAGACAAAAAGTTTGTAACATGCTGTTGTACAAATGTTTATGGTGCCAAGATAATTACTGATGTGTGATAGCCATGCGTATTTTGTTCCAGCTTCAAAGATCTTCAGTCATCCTTACAAGTCAACATCAAGTTCCTACTCCTATTATAGTTAAAAGCATGTTTATCTTTGAACTCTGTGGGAACAAGAATGGGCCCCTTGGTAGATGTATGAAATAATATGCTTTAGTAACATTTACTTCAGTCATCTGATCAGCCTTGTGAGTTGATTTGAACCAAATTACTCAGGTAATTGTAGCATGGTTTACTTACAATTTTACACTTTTAATTATCATGCAAGTCTCTAACGTTAAAAATTATATGTATTTAGGAAAAAAAGAAAAATATACTAGTGGTTTTCTACAAGCAATATTCAGATAAGATACACAGACCAGAAAGAAACCATACAGCCACTCCAAAATATATAGTGTGTATTCAACTTCTGTGAATTCTAGCTGTTACTGGAGCAAAGAAAGCAAATGCACACTTTATATCAGTCCAAAGAAACATTTTCACATTGCATTGCTGAGGCCTAAAGTTCTGAAAAGAAATTGAAAATGTTGTCTTGCTTTTTCCCCAAAGAAGTTGACTGATAATCTGTCTTCATCTCTTAAGGTTTGCCTTTTGTTCATCTCTCATGTTTTCTTGTGTTCATTTATGGTCTTCTGTATGTCCTTTCTTCAGTAATATTTATTGTCTGCTTTTATGTCACTTGGCAAAACCCAAGGTGATAAATTGCAGGCTCTTCATTAGAGAGAATAATCACCAGTGGCTTTACTCGTGTGGTAATTTTATGGGATGCCTTCTCTTTTCTTTTCACTTATAAACTAGATGATCTTAAGGTCCTTCCCAACCCTAACTATTCTATGATCCTATTCTATAAAGAAATGAGATCTGAAATATGTTTGTGGGAAAGAGGAAGTGGCATAACCATTTATAAAACTTGCAGCCACAATGTTGAAAAGAAAAACAGGCTTAAAAATTCTAAAGAGAAGCCAGATCCATTTTGGTTTTGTAGTCATTCCCTTTTCATGGGTGAATCAGGGTTATGTCCTCTTGTTATTTAGAATTCTACTGTATCTACTTTTCTTTAAGTTTTCCCCTCTGTAATATCTGATCCTACCAACAAAACTAATAACGATTCATAGATCTCATTTTACAGTTTAAGAAACTGAGGCTCAAAAAGGCTAAGTCATTGGTTCATGTTACAAAGGAAGAATGCAGCAAAATTGTGACTTAGGTTTGGACCACCCAAGTCCTATATCAAAACTTTCACCCTAAAGCTATTGTTCTGTTGTGATGTAACACATGCATATATACTCCTTTTTTATATAGCCATTTAGAAAAGGACCACCTTATGAATATTAATAACCCAGCATGGTTTTAAGCAGAAAGTATCCAGACAGATGTATTATCATTTGGAGAAGATTAAAAACTTGAGAATTTTTAAGTCAACAATGAAAGCTGATGGCCAAACAACTGGCTAGCTGCAGGTATTGTTGTAGTATCTTCTTATATTTCATAGGTATCTTTGAAAAATTCAGTGTCAGAACTGGGAAGCTATATTTGTTGAAAGAATAGATCATGGCATAATCATAATGAAGTCTGGTGGAGGACGTAAAAGAAGGGAACACTCTCAAGCTTTCTAGGATTTCTAAATTTCAGAACTAAAAACTAAACCAAACCAAAACAGCAGAATGAAGGAGATATTATTTGACACTGTGACATCTTCCCTTTCAGCTGTAGCCCTCCCATGATTTTCCTTTACCCTTCTCTACTACAGACTCAAATCAGCTTCATCCTCAAACTGTTGTGATGAATTTGACTTTGCCAGTCCTGACTCCTCCCTAATTTAGGACTTGCTTAGCTCACTGTTATGCTCAGTCATTTTTTCCAGTCTCCATGCATATGCCCAGGCACACCTCTAGTTCCACTGCCTGAAAGCCCTTCATTTATTACCAACCCACTCAACACTAATCACTTCCGAACTGTCTGCGTGCTCCCAAGCTCCTTGATGCCTCCTCCCTCTCTTACTCAGACTTTAGGTCAGAGAAGCAGCTGTTAAAGCTGGATGTTATTCCTCCACAAACTCACTGACAGATGCAGAAACACTTACTCTCCTGTCTCAGACCACCTGCGCTGTGGATGCAGCTGCTCCCATATCTAGAGGCAGAAAAACTGCTCCTAGATATGCACAACAGGTGTCCTGAATCTGTGTCATTGAAGAAAGTCAGCTCTGCGGAATAATCCTGCATCTTTCACCTTCTTCCTCCTCTTCATGCTGTAATACTGGGAGTACTGGATGAGAATCAGATACACTGCAGGTTTCAGAGAGTAGCATGTCATTGCCACGGGATTTTGGATAGGTGGTGTGCTTCCTTCTCTGGACATTATAATTTCAGTAGTGGATGCACGATTCAAAACTGGTGAAATATAGAGAATGAGCTCAAGAGGAAGAGATACGAGCTGCAGCTGTACTAACTTTCCCTTCAGGAGAACAGGAAAGGATGGCAATATCGGCTGTCACAAGAAGGGAATTCTTTCCTGCTGCTGTGCAGGACTCTGCTGCACTACAACAGAGATAATCTACAATATTTTCTTGCACATCCTGTTGGATCACTTGGAATATCTTTTATTTTGTCAGGAGAAAAACTGCAGAAACTATGAGAGTTTGATAAGACAAGCACTTCAGCACATACCTCTGTTAGGCACAGAGTTATGGGGTTCTGCAAATTAGGGTTGAAAAAAGGAGTGAAGGGAACATATTCTACAATCATCTGTGCTTCCATTCATAAGGAAGAATGGAGGGAGTTTTTTCATGATTATCTGGATAGCAAAACAGAAATATGGCAAGCATGTTTCCCTTCATTATACATAACCACTGTTGCTATAGTTTTGCAAATCCAGCTGAAGAAACAAGTGGTTGAGAAGAGCAACCTCTATGGCCTCACCATTATTTTTCATCCCCCCTCCCATCACACCAATGCAATTACTTGCAATTACATGCTGTAATGCGGGAGAATAAAATTACCTAATATAAAACCAATTTTTTTCTTTTTTCTTTTTTTTTTTTTTTTCCTGATGACTTTTTTCAACCTGAATGTTTCAACAGATTGAGTTTGCTTGGGAATGGGCAATTAATTGGCTGACAAGACTTACACCTACTTCTGCTGCTACAACCACTGTACAATGGGCTGCAGTCTCAGGATAGCAGTACTATATGCAGTGTATCCCTAGATATGTTTGGCTTGATATTTAAGGAGACCAGAAGAAGACACAAGCAGTGCCATATGAAGTGTCTACTTTTAGTTCTTTCATTATCAGTAAGGCAGAAAAACCCCGTACAAAGTAATGTAGACAGTGGGTACCTGATGAACTGTTATTCACTAAATTCTTCAGTAGTAGGGAGCATATGTTCAAACAAGTAAGAGGTAGGTTTAAAACTTTAATTGAAGAAAGTCTTTAAATGGCATGCAATAACGTTCTAGAATTTGTATCCATGGGAGGTGATAGAGGCCAATTTAAAATGGACTTAGACAAATTCACAGATGCCAGGTACATAAATGGCTGGTAGAGAGAATAGGCAGAGTTGTATCTTCGAATATCCCAAATACAGCTGTGTGTGTTTGGTAGTAGGAAAGACCACGGAAACTGGTCAGGAGCATGGCCTCTCCCAAAAAAGTGTTTTCTGTTGAAGGAAAAGGTCTGGGCAGGATGGACTATTGGCCTAAGGACATTTCTTATACCTGCTATATAAATAGGTCTGGGATTGCTAAATATATGTCTCAGATATTTGGATTTGCTTTAGTTTTGAGTAGCACAGTACCCAATGGTGTGTGAACAGAACACTATAACAAGAAACACAAGATAAAACATTGTTTAGGGGTATTGGGAAACAAACTACAGCCAGGCACAAATATAAGCATTTCAAATATGTACTGAAGAAGAGGTTACTCTACTATCCAACATTTTTGATATCAAATAGAATTTGTGTCTGAGAGACAACCAACATTCCTGGTCCTGTTTCCTTAGTACTTTGGAGGTGTAGAAGTGAGCAGTTTTGAGAGTACTTACAGAGACCTCTGAAGATTTAATTCTGGAGGAAGATAGTTGCTATACAGATTTTATTTTCATGAAGATGCTTGCTGTTAGGCTGGGTGCAACTTGGAGTTTTGGCATTTTTTTATTGGCCAACAGTGTCTTTATGTTGTTAAAAGCAGTGGTTAGCTTTGAACCTCTTCTGATATGCATTGTTTCCAAGCAACCCAATCTACTGCAAATGCATCACTCATCCTTTTCTGAGAACATTGCAGAAAGTAAGATATTTGGAGAGACAAAGAACAGCCATTTAGATATAAGATGAGGCAGCTTGTAGTATTTTTAAATTTTTGGGTCAGATTCCTTTCAGACTTAGTACGTTCACTGCATATTGATTCTCCTGAAGTTACATAAGGCATAAACCCAGCCCTTTGTCACCAAAAGCAGTACAGCTGTTTCCAGGACCATGAGTCATGTGTATGACTTCTCTTTTTAACTTCCCACTGGCTTTGAAAAATATACTTTAAATCAATTTTGCTTTTCAACACCAAAGAGAAACAGCAGTATGTTTTCCCAATCACCAGAGATTTGGGCAAAACAAAGTTTTCATATGCTGGTAAGGCTGTGTTGCAAGGTTGTTTTAAAAATCTAATACTTGACACGTTATAGGATACTGAAGAAATAATATATGTGGAAAATTAACTCCATCTCAGCCAGACCTAATACAGACGGCCAAAACTTCTCTAGTGATACAAAAATCTGCAGTCTTCTCAACCATTCACTTAGTCTCTTATTATAAAAAGAACGGGAAAGACAGTGCAACAGAAACTTGTTTTAGAAGTTTCCTGTTCTTTGTCAGACGTGGTTACACTTGAAAATGCTCACCTCCCTATCATTTAATGCTAGTGACTATGTGATTTGTCACAAAGATGCAGGTGGTGGTGAAGGAAAGAGAGAGCACAATGATCTGAAAACAATTATCTAAGAGTGTGCCCATGTGTAGTCCTGCTTTGATCCCAAGATGAAGTGATCTGGCACATGCATGTCACCCTGTTTGTTATCACTGTATCTCCCAGGAACCTGCAGACCACTGCATAATATACACAGAGAAAACAAGATGTGGATAAACTATGCAATTTACCCCAAGTGACTTGGAAACCTGTGCCACATCAGGGGAATTTTATGAGTTAGTTTTATGTGTTGAAGCCCAGCCTATTTACTGCTAGAGTCATGAAGCAAGAAATTTATGATGTCTCTCCTCAATCTAACTCCCTCTTATGAGTTTAAAAAAGTCACTGCAGTGCTTTGACTGGCTTCCCAAGTGATATACCAGCACCCAGATACTTGACTTGTCTCTCCATGCAATGCTGAGAATTAGGTGAAATGTATAAAGCACTCTACAGATTAAAAGCGCAGTGGTTCTAGGTATTATGTGGGAGCAGTGGCTTTACAGCAGTTTAGAGAGGATTTACTGAAGTCACCTCTCTTGCACACCTAAAATTATATGATATCCACATATCGTATTATGTTCTATTTGTATGGCAAACATGTGAAATCTATATATTTGCACTCATCTCCTCTAAGGTCTTTTGTCTGGTTTGTGAGCCGAGAGACAGCACGCACTCTCCTGACTTCTGTGTTCAAGCTTAAATGCAAAAATTCAGTGAAGGATTAATGAGCAAAATCTCCAAATATTTTTACAGTTTCATGCATCTCACACACTTGCATAAGTTTCAACAGATTAGTAATTGTTATAAAAATAATGGCAGAGGCATGATAATGCAAGAAAGGCTGAGACACTACTTGATAGTTCTTTTGTATATTATTAACTTCTCTGGCTTGCTCAAAGCTTCTCTCCGTTATGTTTGAAGCCTGTTGAGAAACTCAAAAAAAACCACGCCTGATGCAAGGTTTTTATGATGGATTTTACTGAGGCAAAAATAAGTGAACCAGTTTCATATCACCACAATTTAGGTAATAATTCATTTGAAAGGACAGATACCAGTTTTTAAGTCAATTTGTACCAGTGCACCCAAAAATACATACAAGAACACAAACTTAATTTCTTTTTTATCTCTGTACGTACATATATATACACACACATGTACATACCTATTTGAGTTATGCAGAGACAGGTATATTTACGCATAGGTGGGAGGTATGTATAAGTTACCTTCCTTGGGCGTAACCCTGTGAATAACCACATGAACAAGCCAGTGCAGGATCAGGCCCTGGCTCTGCCTTTTAAAAAGCAATGCTGCTGCTTAGCAACCATTTTGTTCCCGGATGAAAGCAGGAACCTCACAAATCATAAACAAATACATAGGTCTGTGTAGAGGCCAAGCTAAATAAAGTAGTGTCATTTATCTTAACTCTATCTACTCCTCTTTTTTTTCATGGTAAATTTTCATGAAAAACGAGAGTATAGGATACAGAGCTTTAAAGGAGGGATTTAAAAAATAAATAAATAGGAAATAAATACTGTGCACAAGACATCTTCAGCTACAATGGAAAATGAAGAAAGACCTCCAGAGGAGATAAAAATAAATTAATTTGGTCTTGCAAAGCCAAAATTTAAAGTGGCTTTAAACTTACTTGAATTTGAATTCCACAAATAATAATTAGAAATATGTGTTATTCTTTCCATAAAATGTGATGTGGAATGGAGAGCACAAACAGTTGTTTTTGTTAGTTTTATTTGCGGTTATTTTTAATCATGTCAGGAAAATGTACTCATGCACTGAAAATTCATTAAAATCTAAGGCTGACCAGATGAGCTTCAGAGAGCCACAGCCAGCAGACTGTAGTGCTGGTGCTCTTGAGTTTACTTCCTGACATACCATGTGCTCACTGAAAACTGCTGAGTCCAATTTTCAGAGATTGTTGTATCACTAGAAATGTAGCTGGCACCCAGATATCACATTTTCCAAAGAAAATCTAATGAAAAGAAAATGAGGTGCCTAACTATCAGCACAACTAGATGCTTAAAGTTTTAAGGTACTTTTGAAAATCCCATTAGGCACCTAAATAAGTTGGAAAAAACTGAGGTTAAGCAAAATCCCCTTGAAATCTATGAGTGTTACTCTACTAACTTCAGGAGGTTTTGAATCAGGACTTGTGCAAAGCGTTTGACATTGTCCCACAAGACATCCTTGTCTCCAAATTGGAGACATCAATTTGATAGGTGCACCACTCGGTGGATACAGAACTGGCTGGATGGCTGAACGCAAAGAGTTGTGGTCAATGGCTCTGTGTTTGACTGAAGGCCAGTAACAAGTGGTGTCCCTCAGGGATCGGTGTTGGGACCAATCTTGTTCAACATCTTTGTCGCTGACATGGACAGTGAGATTGAGTGCACCCTCAGCAAGTTTGCTGATGACACCAAGCTGTGTGGTTCGGTGGATACGCTGGAGGGAAGGAATG